>VRYO01002326.1:881461-894748 GCA_009812075.1 Sialia sialis
GATCTGGATACAGGGTTGAGGTCATGAACTGGCCCAACATTGGCCATGAATGGATCCTATGAATGATACATGATTGGTAGTTTGAGAGGTGTTGTTGGTCTGTCTTAACTGGGGTACAAGGGTTACTTGCTCTTTTGTAACTTCATTTTATACCTTATAGGATAAGGGGTTAAGTTCAAGTTATATGGAGAGATGAGGAAACATTTTCTGCTGACTGCTGATCTTCCAACAACAGGCAAGCTTCAATTAAGAAAAAATCGACTGTTCTCAAGGTGATGATTTTTGAAAATAAGATCAAGATCCAAACCCCAGATGCTATAAAATCACTGATTTATCGTATTAATCTTTAATGTAAATTATGTTTCATTGTATTACTTGCAGCTGTTTCATTAGGGAAGAAAATGCTTTGGAAATTTGCTAAATTAACTCAGTAAAGGACAACTCTTTCAGCTCCTGTGGCAGCAATGGAAAAGCATCCTTTCAGTGCTCTCTTGATAGACGCAGTTCTACCATGTCGGGTCAGCAGTGTTTCTGAGCATCCACTCTGTGCGTGCATTTTCTTAATGGATTTTCCCTGCATTTTGTCATCAGACTTGGGGCACGGTGGGCTGGTAGCAAGAAGTGCCACAAAGTTGAGGTGCTGCTGAGGGAAGAAGGCGGCATTGAGCCAATAACCTTAGTGTGGTGTATATGAAGGTGACACACCTTTCTTGATTCATGCAAGGCCACCTTTGGAGTCCAAACCTGCCCTGAATTGTACCTAATCATGTATTGCTCTCCGTGTCCTTGTCGCAAAGCTCTGCTGACCTGAAATGGGAGGAGAATCCAATGGCCAGAGGCAGAGGCGGAGTCAGGCTACAAAAGCTTGCAAAACAGCCCTGGCCTCTCTGGTTCTCAGCCAAGTCAACATTTCCCACCAGGCTTGGGAAGAATCATGCTGAAACTGCATGGGAAAAAAAGCTGCAGCAAGGATTTAAATCTTAAAGCCCCTGAATGCCATGGAGATTTAAATGGTTTCCCATATTCACCTACTTATAAAGTTTGTGACAGGTTATTAACAGCATTAAACCCTCAGTCTTTTATGACCAAGAAGGATCTGGACACAGGGTTGAGGTCTTTGGTCTTGAATGGAGCCCACGGTTTGTAGTGAGAGAGGTGTTGTTGTTATCTAGGTTACAAAAGTTAATTGTTCTTTGGTAATTTCATTTTATACCTGAGAGGATAAGGAGCTGGGTTAAAATTATATGGAGAGATAAGGGAAACATTTTCTGCTGACTGCTTATCTTCCAACAAAATGCAAGTTTCCATTAAGGAAAATTAATTTTTCTCAGTGTTTTGACAATTGAAAATAAAAGCAAAACCCAATCCCCCGGTACTGTAATAACAGTGATTTCTCATATTAATCTTTTCTGTATGTTATGTTTCACTGTATTACTAAAATCAGTTTCATTAGGAACTCCAGTGACTCAGCCGTGGAAGGGTCACCTAACCTGCCTTTATAATTAAGGAGGGAAAAGGCAAAATAAACCACCCACAATTCAAAGCTGTGAATCATTAACTACAGCATAACCACAATGCAATAAATGCACCGATCGGTTCCTTTCCAAAGCACCTTCAGGCTACAGTGTGCAGGAGAAATCTCTTCCACAACCCCTACTCTGAGGACAGCAATATGGCTTGTAGGCTTTGCTGTGCCTGGATTTCGATCCTCCTCCTCCTGCCTGGCCTTTCAGACGGAGGGAAGCTGCTGGTGGTGCCCATGGTGGGAAGCCACTGGCTGAGCATGAAGGAGGTGGTGGAGAAGCTGAGCCAGAGAGGCCATGAGGTGGTGGTACTGGTTCCTGAGGTGGCCTGGCAGATAGAGACGACGCAGAACTACAAGGTGGTCACACATCCGGTGACGCTGACGCTGGAAGAGCTGGATAAACCCTTCCGGGACTATGTCAATGTGCACCTGACGAAGAAGCCTTTTCCCCTCAATGCGCTGGAGATGTACAGATCCTCAGAGCACGTTTTCAGCAACTTCTTTACGCAGTGCAAGGACCTGTTCCGCAGCCAAGAGACCCTGAGGTTCCTGAAGCAAAGCGGCTTTGATGCCGTCCTAACAGACCCGCTCTTCATGTGTGGGACCATCGTCGCCCACTATCTTTCCCTTCCCTTTGTATACTTCATGAGGGGATTCCCTTGCGACCTGCACTTTTCAGCCCCACAGAGCCCAAGCCCTCTCTCCTACATCCCCAGAACCTTCAGCTTCAACTCAGATCGCATGACTTTTTTCCAGCGGGTGGAAAATGCCCTGATTTCCCTCCTGGAGCTTGACTACTGCAATGGTTACTATGGAGAAGCACTTAAACTTTCCTCAGAAGTTCTTCAGAGGGATATGTCCCTCACAGATCTTGTGAGCCCTGCTGCTGTTTGGATCATGAGGTTTGACTTTGTGTTCGAGTACCCCAGGCCAGTGATGCCCAATATGGTCTTTGTTGGAGGGATCAACTGTGCTAAGGGGAACCCACTGCCTAAGGTAATGTTCCTGTGCCTTCATATTGTATATTTCTGTATGAAAAGTGATTACCTTGTTGCAGGAAATTTATTAATATTGATGTATAGTAATTTCACAATTATAAGCCGCACCTTTTTCATTGAAGAATCCAGCCTACCCCAATAGTACGGCTAATCATCAGGCATGGCTTATTTATGGACAGCAAAATGCCAACCCGCAAGTGAGAGCTGGTCAGGGAGGGCGCCTGGGGCTGCGTTTAAAGGCTTTTCTGGTCTATGAATACTGTTCGCAACGTGAGCACCTGACACCAAACCCCACGCTGGTGCGATTCTGTTACTAATTCATTAATTTGTCGCACATGGATCCTCGCTTAAAAATGTTTTTAAAAAGTGGCTTTTATTCAGTTGCGGCTTATATATGGACAAATCCAGTGGTCTACCCAGGTACCTGGATGTGCAGCTTATAATCAGGTGCGACTTATAACTGTGAAATTACTGTAATTTTATTTTTTAAATTTTTGGTAATTATTTAACGTTGCTAGGTTTGGGTAGTTGTTTTCCACAGCCTAAAATGTACTAGCTGTGATAGAGACTTCTTTGAATTGATGAGGGTTTTTTGGAACAAACCAAACAAAAAAGGGATTTTATCTACCACATTACTGTCCTCAGTGAATGTGCATTAAGCTCCAACTAATTCCAGTTTTGATTTCATTTTAATGGTGTCTGTCATATATTTGTTTTATCTGATCAGAAACCCAAGAGTCAACTTTTGTTTTTAGTTCCAGGCTCATCAGCATCCGTTTATTCACTTTACTTGTATTTTCATGACAATTACTTCCAAACTGGCTGTCTGTGTTAAGTTATTCCTCTTTGTGGGGGTGAAATATGAATGATGCGTTGAAATGGCAAGAAATAATCTTGCAGTCGTGGATTTGGTGAGGGACACTTGAATGCAGAACTCATAAGTTTTCAGACCTACTCCTTAACATCTGCTTTTACCAGAATTATTGTACAGGTTTGTTAAAGCTAATCTAGAAATCTGAATCTAATTTGATAATTACTGTGCGATGTCTAAAATGGTAGCACTGGAGATTTCTTTTCAGGCACAAAGCAGGACACAAATCCCTTTCCTAGGAAATTGCTCTCACACTTCTGAATTGTGTTCATGAAACACCACTGCATGGTATCTTTGAGCTGAAGGGGTGGATTTTTTTTTCTTCTTTCAGATTTCTTTTATGCTCTTTGACAGGCTCATGAAGAGCCCTCTAAACCTGGTAAGGTATTAACTAGAATATTAGGGTAAAATTCTATCTAAGGCAATCTATCATGTTAGGGGTCATGAGCGTCATGCTAGTTTGAGATTTAAGAGGCAAATTCTAGCTTTTTACACAGCATAGGTCTTTTCTTTTATATCCTGAAGGTGTCAGAGCTTCAAAGAGTAGCTTTGCTACAGGGGTAGAGACTTCCAGCCCTCATTTTATCCCTGCCAGCTCCTATCTTCACATTCCTGTTAGGTGAAAATCACATTCCACACCAGGAAAAACCTTTGTTTTTCTCTTTTCTTCATTCTCTTTTTCGCTACATTTTCTACAGGCAGCAAGAGGAATTTCTCCTATTTCACTTTGAGCAGTGCCCAGTAGCTGCATGTAAAAAAGAGTAAAGTGAGTCATGGGGGAAGAAATTACATCTGTCTGTTCACACACAGGTGTAAAGTCCTGGGCTGGTCATTACCTCTCAGAAACATGTTTTGAGAAGAATGAACAGTTCTCCAAAGCTTATTGATCCCATTGCTCAACAGATAAGAAAAAAATAAGGATTACTGGGAGCAGGAGAGAGAACAAGAGATTCAACATGCAGATTCTTTCTCAGACAAGGAATCCACTGGCCTTTTTGTTACACCTCTTTCATAGTTTTCCACAGGCAGGGGAATGGGGTAATATGGTCTCATTCAAGATAAGAGCTCCTCTCTGCTGTGTATGATGTGGCCCTGTCGAGGAGCTGCTCTGAGCACAAGGAGCAAAGGATTGTGCAAGCTGGCCCTACTTGTCTTATTGTCCCGAATTGGAGGACAGGTGTCTGCTAAGAAAGGCAGAAGACTGTCTTTGTAATGGGGAATGTAAACCCTCTCCCTCCACGTTATTATAATTCTGAAATTCAGGGGCTCTCTGGCAAAGATATGGGAATTAGGAATAGCAGTTCTTTACTACGACAATTAAAGTAGAAATACAGTACTACAAAACAAACAAACCCCAGACACCGACCGAGTCAGAATCCAACCTGACACCCTGTCATTCAGAGTGTTGGTAGCAGTCCCATTAAATGGTGGCTACAGTCCTCTTGCAGTGACAGATATGGTTCAGTTGAAGCAGTGGTCCTGTAGAAAGGGTGCAGTTTCTTTCCGAAGGTTCAGTGATGATGCAGAGATGTCTGGTTTTCCTCTGAAGTCCAGTGGAAAATAGGACTCCCTCAGTGTCCCAAAATCTCAATTTTTATCTTGGTAAGAAAGGCTTGGCTCCTCCCCCTGACTGAATCAACTTTCAATGGGATGAAGTAATTTTATCAGTCACACAGTGGGACTCAATGGGCCATTAGCAGAAGATAACTCCTGGAGGAAGGATGAGTTGTCAAAAGATAAAGAACAATGCCCCTTCTGGTTTCAATGGATGGCTCATTAGTAGAATATCTCCCATGGAGATAAGGATCACTGCCCCACCTGATCTCAAGAGATGGTGATGGAATAGATACTTTTGATCACATCCTGTATTGTAACCCAAGACACTTATCCAGCTGGGAATTCAGTCCTAAGTTGCATAAGGATCATCACAGAGGTTGTGGGAGAACATGAGATCACAGGGCTGGGCCTGGGGGAAACACAAACTACTTTTATATTTTGACTACGCTGCCTCAGGCTGATTTCCTCTTGTCCTGCACTTTGCATGGGAATCTGTCTCAACTGCAATTACATCTTCATTCACAGGCAGAGAAATCCCAAGTTTCCAACTCCTCAAGTGTCTGGAAGTTTAACACAATGCTTGCAGGAATCAAAGCCAGTATCTTGACTCTACAAGTCTGAAGGCTGGCACGGTGCCATTGTAAATAAACTCAAACTATGAGCTCTGAGACACTCTGGTGACAATCTCATCTTGAGCCAAAGTTCATGCAAAGTTGCTTTTTTGGCCAACTGAGAAAACCAAAGTTAGTATGATTTGATGAAACCAAAGTTCAGGAATTTCAGCTACAACCCCCTCTAAAAGTTTTTCCTGTTTTTTTTCTAATGTAAACCTCCCAGTACTTATTTAAACAACTGGTTAATTGAAACATTAAATTAACCCCAGGTTTAAGTAGGTACAGAACATAATTGTATACTTCCTGCTTCCCTGTGACATACACATTCAGATTAAGATTGGGAGATTCATATGTTTTCCCATAAGGACTGACTGACATCCCACTCCTAGGCTTTATCCAAATCCTCAACAGTGCTATGGGTAGGGCTTGTGGCCACTGCAGTTTGGCTTCTTGGCATATTTTACTGATTTGTCTTTTTAGTGTCTGTTCATCCTCTCTACCTGTCCACTTGACTGGGGTCTCCATGGTGTGTGGAAGTCCCAAGTTATCCCTAGCAACCTACTCACTTCTTTTACCACTGTGGCTATAAAATGTGGACCCCTATCTGATGATACTCCTATAGGCACCCCAAATCTGGGAATGATCTCTTGTAGTAACCATTTAACTGTTTCCTTTGCTTGGTTTGAGTGACAGGGAAGAGCTTCTGGCCATCCAGAAAATGTATCAACCCCCACTAACAGATATTTGTATCCTCGAGTCCTTGGTAACTCTACAAAATCTACCTGCCAATAGTCTCCTGGTTCTATACCTACCCAAATTCTTCCTAGCTGTGCCTGTCGTCTAGCCACTGGGTTATTTTTCAAGCAAATCTCACATTTTGCCATTATTGACTTTGCCATTGTTAACATTCGTACCGAGATTAAATTTCGCTTTAGCAATTTCACCAATGCTTCTGCACCCCAGTGACATTCATTATGTTTAACTTGTAGAACTTCTCTCATTATCAAGGGGGGTACCACTATTTGCCCTTGTGTAGTTACATACCACCCTTCTGAATTCTTTTATGCATTCAGCAAACGTCCCAGTCTCTTGCCTGAATATCTTGGCTTTGGAGGCAAATTGAATTGAGATACATTAAGCTTTAAAGGTATCAATGCCATTGCTGTTTGCACCTTTCGAGCAACTTGTCGGGCTGTCCAGTCTGCCTTTTGATTTCCCTCACAAATTTTGGAACTTCCTGATTGGTGTGCTTTACGGTGTATGATTGCTACCTGCTCAGGCTTTTGCACTGCTTTTATCAATTGCAGGATTGCATCTTGATGTTTAATGTGCATACCTTGAGAAGACAGCAATCCTCTTTCTTTCCACAGTGCTCCATGCACATGCACCACTCCAAAAGCATATTTTGAGTCAGTCCATATGTTCACCTTTTTCCCTTCACTCAATTCTAGTGCTCTGCTTAAGGCAACCAGTTCTGCCCTTTGGGCAAACATGTTTGGTGGTAATGCTTTTGCCTCTACTACTGTACTGATTGTTGTTACCACATATCCAGCGTATCTGGTTCCATTCTCCATGAAGCTGCTTCCATCTGTGAATAACTCCCACTCTGGTTGCTCTAGCAGGACGTCTTTTAGGTCATCTCTTGTTGAGTAGATGTATTCTATTACCTCTACACAGTCATGCTCTAGGGGGCCTTCTTCAGTTGTGGTACCTAGAAACAAGACTGGATTAAAAAGATTACAGTAATTTCATGATTATAAGCCGCACCTTTTTCATTGAAGAATCCAGCCTACCCCAGTAGTGCAGCTAATCATCAGGTGCGGCTTATTTATGGACAAATCCCAGCGAAATGCCAACCTGGAAGTGAGAGCCAGCTGGGGAGGGAGCTGCCGCGGAGCCGCTGCCGGGTGGGCGGTGAGCCAGAGCCACTAGCGAGCGGGCGGCGGGCCTCTGCTGGATTGACAAGGCCAGCCCGGCTTCGCCGCCTTCGCATGAGTGAGCGAGCTGCGTTTGCCGCATTCGCGCAGGTGAGCAAGCCACCTTCACAGCCCACGGGGAGCGGGCTGCTGGCGCGAGCTGGCTTCGAGCCTGCGGCGGGGGGTGGGGGGTGGCCGCATTTGAGCCCGCACGAGGTGGCGGGCGGCCATCCGGCTTCGCACAGCGCGGGGAGCCACCACCGCTGCTGGGGAGCCGTGGCAGCCAGCACTGGGGGTGGGAGTGCTAGGGCCCATGACGCAGGGAGGGCAGCTGAGGCTGCCCTTAAAGGCTTTGCCAGTCTGTGAAAACTGTTTGCAACTTGAGCACCTGTCACCAAACCCCACGCTTGCGCGATTCTGTTACTAACTTGTTACTTTGTCGCACATGGATCCTCAGTTAAAAAAAAATAAAATGCAGCTCATCATCTGGTGCGGCTTATTTATGGACAATTTCCATGGTCTTCCCGGCTACCTGGATGTGCAGGTTATAATCAGGTGCGACTTATAATTGTAAAATTACTGTGGTTGTCTTTAATGTGACATCATCCTGCTCGGTCAGGATTACCTGGAATTTTATCATCCTGCTTGGAGATAGCCAATGGCCCCCCTTTTGCTCTAAAACAGTGGTTACCATGTGTGGCACATAGACATCTATGTGTCTTCCCATTGTGAACTTCCTGGCTTCTTTTATCAACATTACAGTGGCTGCGACTGCCCGCAGGCATAAAGGCCATCCGGCACTTACATTGTTAAGTTGTTTGGAGAAATAACCCACCGGCCTTTTCCAGCTTCCCAAACATTGCATCAGGACTCCCAGTGCCAGGCGCAGCCTTTCATGTACAAACAGCTGAAAGTCTTTAGACAGATCAGGTAACCCTAATGCTGGAGCAGTTGTCAGTGCTTCTTTCAATTTTAGGAAGGCCTCTTTCTGTGGTTTGCCCCAGGTGAACGGCTGCATCTTCTGAGCTTCAGACAGGGGTTTTGCAATTAGTCCATAGTCCATGATCCACAGATGACACCACTCTGCCATCCCAAGGAAGACTCACAGCTCATGGGGACTCTGGGTCTCTGGAATAGCACAAATAGCTTGGATATGGTTAGTACCTAGTTTTCTCTGTCCTTGTGAGATTTCATATCCCAGGTAAATTACAGTCTGTTGAGCAATTTGTGCTTTTCCTCTAGACACTTTGTATCCTCTCATTCCCAGTGAATTTAAAATCTCAATTGTTACCTTTATGCAGGTTGCCTTTTCCTCTATCGCTATCAGTATATCATCAATATACTGCAACAAAAGGTATTGGTCTCTTGGTACTTGCCCCTTTTTGGTCCAGATCTCTAGCTCCTTTGCCAGTTGGTTTCCGAATAGGATCGAGCTGTCCTTAAATCCTTGGGGTAGTCGTGTCCAGGTGAGCTGGATCTTCCTTCCATTTCCTGGATTTTCCCACTGAAAAGCAAACAGTTTCCTACTTTTGATGTCAATGGGTATGCAGAAGAAAGCATCTTTTAGATCAATTACAGTAAACCATTTATGTATCTCTTTTATGGATGTCAACAATGTATAGGGATTGGCAACTACTGGATAAATGTCTTTAGTTATTCCATTTATTGCCCTCAGATCCTGTACTAGCCTATATTCCCCATTGGGTTTCTTTACTGGGAATATTATATTCTGATTCACATTCTTCTAGAATTTGATATTTTAAGAATTTTTGAGTAATTATGGTTGTTCCTTGCTGTGCTTCTGTTTTTATAGGATATTGTTTGACCTTTACAGCTTTGGCTCCCTCTCTTAATTCCACATGTACTGGCTGTCCTATTTTAGATTTTCCAGGTATATCTGTTTCTCATACAGAAGGGATCACTGCATCTTATGCTTCCCTAGGGATTACAGAAATTGGTTTCTCTTTTATCATTAAACATTTTCCTGTTTTTGACACGGGTACCTTCATGAGTAGTTCCCCATTCTCTAAGGTAATTACTGTATCAAGCTTTGCCAATAAATCTCAACCTAAAAGTGGAATAGGGCATTCAGGCACATATAAGAGCTCATGGGTTAACACTTTGTTCCCAAACCACAAATCTAAGGGTTGTAGGAACGGCCAGTTTTCCTCCTTCCCTGTTGCTCCAACTGTTGTGGTTGATTTGTTCCAAATTTGGCCTTCTAGGTCATTTAAAACTGAGTAAGTAGCTCCTGTGTCAGTTAAGAATTTTACTTATTTTTCCCCCAGTTTCAAAGTGATGAGGGGTTCCTGGAGTGTGGACCCAGCATATAATACCATCACCTTGGCAGCGTCTCCCTGCTGGAACTGATCGCCCTAGTAGAACTGGTTCAGGCACTCTCTCTTCCAGTGCCCTTCCTGTTTGCAGTATGCACACTGATTCAAGCCCAGCCTTGGTCCTCCACGGCCCTTGCCAAATCCACCCCTCCCATAGTTCTGCCTTATTTACTTCTAGTACCTCCCCTTGAATTTCCTTGTACTACTGCCAATAGATGTCGTCCCTGCTGTTTGTTAACCTCTTTGTCTCTGTTATTATAAATTTTCCAAGCCACTTCAAGTAATTTGACTAGATCTCTTAACTCCCTCGCCTCTAGTTTCTGTAACTTTTTCCTTATGTAGTCCTGTTATTGGCCAAGAAAGATAAGAGCAAGCTGAACTTTCACTTGTTCTGTATCTCTTTGAAGGTCTGTATATTTCCCGGCTGCCTCCTTAAGTGTCTCTAAAAATGCACTTGGGGATTCTTTTCTCTCCTGCCCGACTTCATTTAAATTGGACCAATTTACAGTTTTTGGTATAGCATTTTGAACTCCTATTTGAATCCACTCTTGATATCTCTTTGGCCTTATCATATCCCCTCCACATGGGTCATTGGGATCCCATAATGGCTCCTTGGTGGGAAAGTTACGATCCAAAGTCCCTGTTACTAGCCCATTGCGAATATCTTCTCTCGCCCTTTCCCTGGCTGATCTAAGTACCATTTCCTTTTCAGTAGAGTCCATTAGTGTGTCTAGAATAACCTGGATATCATCCCAGTCCGGATTATGACTTTTCATAATAATTTTCACTATTCTGGCCACTTTATCAGGGTTTTCTTTATAGGTCCCAGCTGACTGCTTCCAAATTACTAAATCTCCCAGAGAAAAGGGGTACCTTTACAAAAAACGGCCCATTTGCTTCCACTCCTTGTCTCAAAGGGGCAATTACAATTCCCTTTTGTTTCCCCTCTCTTAGACCTAGTTGGGGCTAATTTTGATAATTTTGATGAAATATCAGGGTTACTGGTTTATCTTCATCATTCCCACCGCTATCTGCTCCTTCTGCACCCTCCCCATGTCCCTGTATCATGGTTACATCTTGGTCATTTTCTGGGGAAGAAGGGGTGGGTGAAGATGGCAGAAGGGGGTGTTAGGGGAGAGAAGGGTATCCTTGAGCAGGAGTAGGTGGGAGAGGAGGATATCTTTGAGAAGGAGTAGGTGGGAGAGGAGGGTATCCTTGAGCAGGAATAGGTGGGAGAGAATGGTATCTCTTGGTGGGGGTGGTAAGTGGGTCAGATTCCCTTGAAGCCGTGGGGGCTACCAGTAAATCACCATCTATATCATCTTTCCCATATAAATTTTCATTCAATGCTGAGTGTTCTATGCAACACTTTCCTTGGATACAAGCCATGCACGTATTATTTTCAGATACAGTAATTTCACGACAATAAGGCACATCTTAAAGTCTAAAATTTTGATCAAAACCCGGATGTGCCCCTTATAATCCGGTGCGCCTTATATATGGACAGATTCAGAAATTTGCTAACCCGGAAGTCTGAGACGCAAGCCGAGCCACCATGAGCTGTGAGCCAAGCCAAGCTGAGCGGCGAGCCATGAGAGCTGTGCCAGCCGCGCCAGCTGGCGCTGGGGACAGGTGGGAGTGCCGGAGCCTGCGACACGGGAAGGGCGCCTGGAGCTGTGTTTAAAGGCTACACTGATCTGTGAAAAATGTTTGCAAATTGAGCACCTGCCATTAAACCTCACGATTGTGCGATTTCGTTACAAATTAGTTACTTTGTTGCGCACAGATCCTCGCTGCAAAAAAAAAGTGCGCCTTATAGACTGGTGCGCCTTATATATGGACAAAGTTTGGAAAATTGCCAAATACGCGGAAGTGTGCCTTGTAGCCGTGGCATTACTGTACTTTAACAACCATTAACCCACACCCAGCCAGCCACTCTGGCTTTTCACATGAATAGAAAATCAAATCAATGTATGGTATCTCATCCAATTTTCCCTCCTGTTTACAAAACATCAGTAACTGTGAAATCATGTCAGATTGCAAAGACCCATTTTCTGGCCACGTTTTCCCATTCTGCAAAACATATTTTGGCCACCAAGTGTTACAATAATCAATCAACTTAACTTTACTTAACTCTTGCCCAAAATTACCTTCCTTCCAATGTGCTAATAAGCACCCCAAAGGAGAAGTGGGCATTGCCACCCAAAATCCCTTTAAACTTCTCCATGTTTCAGCTACAATAGACCACAGATTGCCACTCATGCAACACTTTCGCAACTGTCTAACAGATGGTGCCTAGGCAACAGCAGGAATTCCTTAGCCCAACCAGGTGTAGCTTTCACTGCGTCTTACTGGCAGGCAACCAGACCACCAGACCTGTGAGTGGGGTGGAGGTTCTGGCACTGATGGGCTCCCTGAGAATCCCTCAGTGCCGGCTGGAGTGTGATCAGGTCGCGGGGTCCTCAGCAGCGCTCTCAGGGTCCCATCCTGGGTCGCCAAAATGTTCGCGTAGAAACACATAAACACAGGATGATTATATGCAGGTGCTTTTATTGAAGAGCTCTGGGAGTCAAGGTACAAACCCAAATCTGATTCCACATGGATTCCAGAGGGACATGTTTTTATACCCTCTTCATTATGTAACTATATAATAATTACTAGACCCTTACTGTTTTATTGGTATGCATTAATTTTATCAAAGCATGGATTCTTGTGATTTTCATCAGGTCCCCAAAATACACATTCTCATTGTTATTGTCAGGATTACATTGCTTCTCATGATTCTTATTATGATCAAAAAATACTATATTCAATTTACCAAACAATTATTACATTTAACAATCATACTATTTATCATATGATGACAGGCGTAGTTACACATATTCAATAAAGACAAAGCTCAATGTCTGTTTCCAGGGCCTAGTTCCCTTTCCCAGACCTACCAGACCCAACCTTTCTTTCCAACCCTGAATCTGTTGTATACAATTCCCATTATTTTAGAAACATTTTAAACCCTGTGCTATAAGGCTGGGCCTGGGAGAAGACAAACTACTTTTATAGCTTGACTAAGCTGTCTCAGGCTGATTTCCTCTTGTCCTGTACTTCGCGTGGGAATCTGTCTCAACTGCAATTACAGTAATTTCACGAATATAAGCCGCACCTTTTTCATTGAAGAATCCAGCTTACCCCAGTAGTGCGGCTTATATTCAGGTGCGGCTTATTTATGGACAATTTCAGGAGAATTGCCAAGGCGGAAGTACGAGCCGCAAGGGGAACAGGCGTTCCCCGCCCCTCAGCTCCTGCCCCCACCGCTGCTGCCGCTCCCAATGCTCCCGGCGCTCGGCGCTGCTGCCATTGCTGGCACCACTCCCGGTGCCGGCGCTCAGCACCGCTCCCCGCCCCTCAGCTCCCGCTGCTCCCGGCGCTTGGCGCTGCTGCTGTTGCCGGGGCCACTCCCCGCCCCTCAGCTC
>VRYO01002326.1:950410-978890 GCA_009812075.1 Sialia sialis
TGTTACGAGGAATCCCATGTGGGTTAGATTTTGAAGCCACTCAGTGTCCCAAGCCACCTTCCTATGTCCCCAGGATATATACAGACAATACAGACCACATGACCTTTCTCCAGCGAGTGAAGAATCTACTCTATGGCATCCCAGATATTTTCCTCTGTGATTTTGCCTTTGACCCATTCTCAAAACTGGCTTCCAAGTTCCTGAAGAGGGAGGTGACTGTGCTGGATCTCTTACGGAAGGGCTCTGTTTGGCTCCTGAGGTTAGATTATGTGCTTGAGTATCCAAGGCCCATGATGCCCAACATCATTCCAATTGGAGGAGTAAATTGTGCTCACAAGGAGCTGCCTCAGGTGGGTCTGGTTTCATGCCTTGATTGATTTCTGTCTTCAAGAGTGTCGAATTCTGTGTTGTGATAGGAATCAAGTTACCATTTTGATTCTTAATACTATTCTGTTTCTCTCATTTTTTCTGGACTTTCCACATCCTACGTAGGCAGCTTTCCTTCTGGCTTTTACATGCTGCTCAGTTGTAGGTGAACGCCAGGATCTTCTAGTGAGCGTTAGTTGTGGGACATTGACTGCAGCCACCAAGGCATTGTTGAAATTTGTGGAGAGTATGAGAAATTGCTGGGTTCCATTAATGGACAGCTCCCATGTGTAGTCCCAGAAAAGATTAACAACTCCTTTTTGATGGACATGCCCAGCCCTCATGCCTGGAGCAGGTCTGATTTGATACATCCAGCACAGCTTGACTTGCAGTGAGTGTTTAGGTTTGGGTGCAGTCTTGGAGATAATGCCAAACTTTGGGTTGCCTGGGCTGCTGGCAATAGCCCTGTGCAATGTTCCTCCTTGGATAGCCTCCTGCTGCTCCAGGGGAGAGCATGGATAGTTGAGTGAGTTCCTTTAGCACCGTCGCTTTCTTTTCAGTCTTGTTCCTAAGGATTGGTGTGATGAGGGCAGGGATCATAAAGCCCAATATGTAGCAATTCTGGCTATCCCCAAGTGTGGAGGAGGGAATGACACCTTACAGACATCCCCATGCACACTGGGATTGGCCATGTGAGCATTCACACAATTCCACCACTGCTGGACACCACTGCTTTGTCAGTGACAAAAACAAAGCCAGAATTAGGCCCTGAATTGTTCTCTGGAAAGTCTCCCTCACAGAGTGCTCATAAATGTCTCTCCAGAAACCTGGCATCAATATTCCATCTCTTCTGTCTTCATATTCTATAAACCATCTTAAAGAAATGTTCCAAAACTGTTACTGTGGTCTCAATCACCCAGACATGAGTTTTCCATGAGAGCAGGAGAGCGGACAGGCCTTTAATGGGTGGCACCACATGCCACTGCTGGGCTGAAAGGTGAGGTGCATGTGTCACATCTCCTACATGTGACACATCTCCCACATGTGCAGAACTGTAGCCAGAGGAATGGAATCCAAAGTGCAGTCCTGGACTGACCCCTGGCTCCCTCAAAGGGTACTCTGGACTGTTCTGATAGATACAGGTAGAGTTATCTGTTGGTTCTATGGACTTGGCAGGAATTCCGTGCCTCTCATGTAGCTTTCTATCATATCAGGGATTACAAATTTACCACCCAGCACATTAAATAAGGATGCACAGTTGGAGTGTGGCACAGATCATTTGTGGGCGTGTGGAGAGGGCACCAGTGCTCTGGGGTTCCACGGTTTTCCTTCCCTGGAGGCGCTCAGCTGATTCCTGAAGGAATGGCCGCAGGGATCAGTGCTTCTCCGCCCGTTGTAGTTCTGCTCCTGTCTTTGCTGGCTACTGCTGGGAAGCTCCTGGTGACACACATGGATGGGAGCCCCTGGCTCAGTGTGCAGGAAGTGCTGAACAGCGTGAGGCAGAAGGGACACGAGATGGTTGTGCTGGCACCTGAAATCTCCGTGCACATCAGGCCATCAGAGAACTTTGTGATGAAAGTGTACTCAGTCCCTTAGACAGAGGAGGAGATTGAGAAAAATATGTTGATGTATTTCCCTATTGTATTCAAAGAAGTAGCATTTGGAAAGATTTTTTAAATTATTTGAAAGTACAAAAAGAGTCACTAATTATAGGGTCTCTGACTGTGAACAGCTCTTAAAAAACAAAGAGCTCATCAGGTACCTTGAGGAGAGCAAGTTTGATGCTGTCTTTACAGACCCTTTCCTACCCTGTGGGGCAATCTTGGCAGAGCATCTTTCACTTCCTGCCATATTTTTCTATCGATTAGTCCCGTGTGAGTTAGATTTTGAAGCCACTCAGTGTCCCAGTCCTCATTCCTATGTACCCAGGGCATTTTCAGACAATGCAGACCACATGACCTTTCTCCAGCGAGTGATGAATCTGCTCTATGACATCCCAGATATTTTCCTCTGTGATTTTGCTTTTAAACCCTATTCAAAACTAGCTTCCGAGTTCCTGAAGCGGGAAGTGACTCTGCTGGACCTCTTATAGAACGGTTCTGTTTGGCTCGTCAGGTTAGATTTTGTGCTTGACTATCCAAGACCCATGATGCCAAACATCATTCCAACTGGAGGACTAAACTGTGCTCAGAAGAAGCACAAGGAGCTACCTCAGGTGGGTTTGGTTTGAATCCATGCCTTGACTGATTTCTGTCTTCAAGAGTGTTGAATTCTGTGTTGTGATAGGAATCAATTACCATCTCTGGTAAGTGATGGGAATCCTCATGAAAGGAATTGTTTTTCTCTCATTTTTTCCTGCCTTTGCATTTCTTATGTAGGCAGGTGTCCTTCTGTATTTTAAGGGGTTCTCTGTTATAAGGAAACACCAGGGTGTTCTAGTGAGCCTGTACTACGCATCAGTGATGGAACATAGATTCTGGCAGCCAAATGGATTGTGAGAATTTGTGGATAGTAGGACAAAGTTTGGGATTTGTATAATGATTGGTCCCCATGGGCTCTCCCTGAAGACATTATAAACAGTTTGCTGGCCCCAAAGCCCATCCCTGATGCCTGGAGCAGGTCTGCTTTGACACAACCAGCATAGCATGACTGGCACTGAGTGTTTGGGTGCAGCCTTGTTGCATGCACCAATCGCTCCAATGTGCCGTGTGCTTGGCTTCCTTGGGCTGCTGACAAGAGCCCTGTTCCGTCTTCCTCCTGGAGAGCTTCCTGTGCTGCTCCAGTGGTAAGCCTAAAAAGTTGAGCGAGGTCTTTTGTTGCTCTGGCTCTCTCTTCATTCATATTTCTTAGTATTTCTGTGGTGTATGGTGGGGTCACAAAGCTGCTGTGTCAATTCCACACTTCCTCTAGCATGGAGGTGGCTGTGACAGCTTACAGACATCCCCATGTCCACTGGGATTGGCCATGTGAGCATTCACACAGCTCCGCCACTGCTCAACATAGTTGGGGCATTGTCAGGGACCAAAACAAAGCCAAAATTAGGCCCTCCATTGTTCTGTGAAATGTCCCTCTCAAAAGTGCTCATACATGTCTTGTCAAATCTCCCAGCTCACAAAGCCAACCCTTGCATGCCCGGATACAAGTCTGGGGCACTGGACTTGTTTCCTTCTTGATGTGGGTCACATGTCCTGCAGAAACCTGGCATCATGCTTCCATCTCCTGTTTCTTCTATGCCTGGAAAGTGTCATAAAAGAGCTGTTCAACAGCTTCCATTGGGTCTTGAGTTTTCCAAGAGAGAAGGAGAGTGGACAGGCCTTGTCTAGACGGAAGGAGAATCTCTACAGGCCAGAATGCTGAAATGCATGTGTCAAATCTTCTACATGTGACATTTCTCCCACATGTGAAGAAGTCCATCCATAGGAAAGGAATCCAAAGTGCAGTCCCAGAGCAACCCCTGCCTGCCTGCAGCGGTACTCTGGACTGTTCTTCTGATAGAGAAAGATAGAGAAATTTATTGGCTCTACAAACTTGGCAGGTATTCCATGCCTCCTATGCAGCTTTTTATCATATCAGGGATTACACATTTACCACCCAGCACATTAAATAAGAATCCACAGTTGGGGTGTGGCACAGATAATTTGAAAGCGTGGAGTGGACTCCAGTGCTCTGGTGCTGCTGCAGGTTTCGTTCCCGACAGGCACTCACCTGATCCCTGCAGGAATGGCCATAGGGATCAGTGCTTCTCCACCAGTTGTGGTTCTTCTCCTCTCCCTGCTGGGTCTGGCTACTGCTGGGAAGATCCTGGTGATGCACGTAGATGGTAGCCCCTGGCTGAGCGTTCAGGAAGTGCTGAACAGCCTGAGGCAGAAGGGACATGAGGTGGTTGTGCTAGCACCTGAAGTCTCCGTGCATATCAAGCCATCAGAGAACTTTGTGATGAAAATGTACTCAGTCCCCTACACAAAGGAAGAGCTTGAGAAAGATATGAAGGATTATTTTCGTCTTTTATTTGAAGAGGGAACTTTTTTGGAAAGATTTTTTAAAGTATTTGAGAGTACAAAAAGAGTCACTAATTATGGGGTCTCTAACTGTGAAGAGCTCTTAAAAAACAAAGAGCTCATCAGGTACCTTGAGGAGAGCAAGTTTGATGCTGTCTTTACAGACCCTTTCCTACCCTGTGGGGCAATCTTGGCAGAGCATCTTTCACTTCCTGCCATATTTTTCTATCGATTAGTCCCGTGTGAGTTAGATTTTGAAGCCACTCAGTGTCCCAGTCCTCCTTCCTATGTGCCCAGGGCATTTTCAGACAATGCAGACCGCATGACCTTTCTCCAGCGAATGATGAATCTGCTCTATGACATCCCAGATACATTCCTCTGTGATTTTGCTTTCAAACCCTATGCAAAACTGGCTTCTCAGTTCCTACAGCGGGAAGTGACTGCGCTGGATCTCTATCGAAAGGGCTCTGTTTGGCTCTTCAGGTTAGATTTTGTGCTTGACTATCCAAGACCCATGATGCCAAACATCATTCCAATTGGAGGACTAAACTGTGCTCAAAAGAAGCACAAGGAGCTACCTCAGGTGGGTTTGGTTTGAATCCATGCCTTGACTGATTTCTGTCTTCAAGAGTGTTGAATTCTGTGTTGTGATAGGAATCAATTACCATCTCTGGTAAGTGATGGGAATCCTCATGAAAGGAATTGTTTTTCTCTCATTTTTTCCTGCCTTTGCATTTCTTATGTAGGCAGGTGTCCTTCTGTCTTTTAAGGGGTTCTATGTTATAAGGAAACACCAGGGTGTTCTAGTGAGCCTGTACTACGGATCAGTAATGGAACATTGATTCTGACAGCCAAATGGATTGTGAGAATTTTTTGATAGTGGGACAAAGTTTGGGATTTGTATAATGATTGTTCCCCATGGGATCTTTCTGAAGACATTTTAAAACAGTTTGCTGGCTCCAAAGCCCATCCCCGATGCCTGGAGCAGGTCTGCTTTGATACAACCAGCACAGCTTGACTGGCACTGAGTGTTTGGGTGCAGCCTTGTTGCATGCACCAATCGTTCCAATGTGCCGTGTGCTTGGCTTCCTTGGGCTGCTGACAAGAGCCCTGTGCAGTCTTCCTCCTGGAGAGCCTCCTGTGCTGCTCCAGTGGTGAGCCTAAAAAATTGGGTGAGGTCTTTTGTTGCTCTGGCTCTCTCTTCATTCATATTTCTTAGGTTTTCTGTGGTGTAAGTTGGGGTCACAAAGCTGCTGTGTCAATTCCACACGTGGAGGTGGCTTACAGACATCCCCATGTCCACTGGGATTGGCCATGTGAGCTTCTACACAGCTCCACCACTGCTGGACACTGTAGGGGCATTGTCAGGGACCAAAATAAAGCCAAAATTACTCCTTGCATTGTTCTGTGGAAAGTCCTTCTCAAAATTGCTCATAAATGTCTGGTCAAACCTCCCACCTCACAAAGCCAACCCTTGCATGCTCTGGGGGAAGTCTGGGGCACTGGACTTGTTTCCTTCTTGATGTGGGTCACATGTCCTGCAGAAACCTGGCATCATGCTTCCATCTCCTGTGTCTTCTGTGCCTGGAAAGTGTCATAAAAGCTGTTCAACAGCTTCCATGGGGTCTGGGTCTCCTAGACTTGAGTTTTCCAAGAGAGAAGGAGATGGGACTGGCCTTGCATAGAGGGAAGGAGAATCTCTGCTGGGAAGAATGCTGATGTACATGGGACACATGTCTTGAACGTAGAGAAGGTCCAGCCAGAATTAAGGATTCCAAAGTGCAGTCCCTGGAGCTACATTTGCCTCCCTCTAAGGGCACTCTGGACTGTTCTGATTGAGACAGGTGTGGTTATCTGTTGATTCTATAGACTTGGCTTGAATTACATGCCTTTTATGCAGCCTTTTATCATATCAGGGATTACACATTTACCAACCAGCACAATAAATAGGGACCCAAACTTGGGCTGCAGCACTGATCATTTGAAGGTGTAGAGTGAGTATCGGTGCTCTGGTGCTGCTGCGGATTTCCTTCCCTGGAGACACTCATCTGATCCCTGCAGGAATGGCCCTGGGGCTCAGTGGTTCCCCACCCATTGTGGTTCTGCTCCTGTCCCTGCTGGGTCTGGCTGCTGCTGGGAAGCTCCTGGTGATGCCAGTGGACGGAAGCCACTGGCTCAGTATGCGGGAGGTGGTGGAAATGCTTCAGGAGAAGGGACATGAGGTGGTTGTACTGGCACCTGAAGTGACTATGCACATCAAGCCATCAAAGAATTTTGTGTTGAAAACTTTCTCGGGTCCTTACACTCCGGAAGAGTTTGAGAAAGATTTCAAGGCCTTTGTACATACTTTTTTTGATGAAGGATCTTTTCTAGAAAGATTTCTTAAAGTGTATGAAGCTATGAAAAAATTCGGTAATATGTCAGCTCTTTGGTGTGAACAGCTCCTTCAAAACAAAGAGCTCATCAGGTACCTGGAGGAAAGCAAGTTTGATGCCCTTCTTACTGATCCTGTAATACCTTGTGGGGTGATACTCGCAGAGCATCTGTCACTTCCTTCCGTGTATTTCTTACGAGGAATCCCATGCGGTTTAGATTTATACGCCACTCAGTGTCCCAATCCTCCTTCCTATGTGCCCAGGGCATTTTCTCAACTTACAGACCGCATGACCTTTCTCCAGCGGTTGAAGAATCTACTCTATGACACCCAAAACCTTTTCCTCTGTGATTCTGCCTTTGACCCCTTCTCAAAACTGGCTTCTGAGTTCCTGCAGCGGGAGGTGACTGTGCAGGATCTCTTACGGAAGGCCTCTGTTTGGCTCCTGAGGTTGGAATTTGTGCTCGACTATCCAAGACCCTTGATGCCAAACATCATTCCAATTGGAGGACTAAACTGCGCACATAAAGAGCTGCCCCAGGTGTGTGATATTCTGTTTTTAATTTTGCTGTGTTGGATTTCTGTGTTCAGGTTTGTTAATTCTTGTGTTTTAGATATGAATCTAGTTCCCTGTTCCTGTGGTTGGATGAATGCTCATGAATATTTTTATCCCTTTCCATTTAGTCTGCCTTTTCTAGGCAGCTCTGCTGTACATTGTCACCTGTAAAGTGTGGTCTGCATTTGCTATATCCATTTTACATATTCAGAGCCATTTTCTGTATCTCTGTGGAACTTAATACTCTCTTAGTGAGTGATGATAAGTCTGTCGGGCTGTCCAATCATTGCAGTCAGGTGTAATCCCTAAATAGCAACATCTTGTAGTTGGGTCTGCTGTTTACTGAGAAATGCACCTCTTCCTTCTGTCCTTGTTGCCTCACTACATCTTTCTTCACCAGTGAAATTTTCTGCTTCTTCAACTGGATATTTCCAAAGCTGGAATCTGGAGGACCACAGCAGGTTGGGGGCTCTCAGGTTGAGAAGCAGCCTCTCTGTTTGTAGGCAGATCTAGGAAAATGTTGGCTTGGTGATGGCTGCGTGAGGTGCAAGTTTCAGAGGTCTCAAGGGGCTACAGTAGCCTGGCAGGTGGTGCTCAAAGGTGAAAGAGCTGCCAAAGGTTTTGTTATAAAACGAGGCTTATCTGGTGCATCCCCTCATGTTCATCAGCTGCCTGAACTGTGCTGCTGATTATGCAGCCTTTTATCACATCAGTAATTACAAATTAACCACAGAGCAAATAAAGCACGGATACAAGCTTTGGCTGGGCACAGATTGCTTGAAAGCTGAAAGCAGGCGCCAGTGCTCCAGTGCTGCCACGGATTTCCTTCCCTGGAGGCACTCACCTGATCCCTGCAGGAATGGCCCCGGGGCTCAGTGCTTCTCCACCAGTTGTGGTTCTGCTCCTGTCCCTGCTGGGTCTGGCTGCTGCTGGGAAGCTGCTGGTAGTGCCGGCAGATGGGAGCCACTGGCTCAGCATGCGGGAATTGCTGGACATGCTCCAGCAGAAGGGACACGAGGTGGTTGTGGTGGCACCTGAAGTGACTTTGCACATCAAACCATCCAAGACCTTTGTGATGAAAATGTATCCAGTGCCTTTCACAAAGGAAGAGTTGGATGAAGTTGTCCAAGGATTAATAAAAGATGTATTTGAAGAAGGATCTTTTCTGGAAAGATTTATTAGACTTTATCAACGCGCAAAAAAAAGCTCTGCTCTGTTCCTGGCTACCTGTACCCACTTAATCAACAACAAAGAGCTCATCAGGTACCTTGAGGAGAGCAAGTTCGATGCCATTCTCACAGACCCTTTCCTACCCTGTGGGGCAATCCTGGCAGAATATCTTTCCCTGCCTTCCGTGTATTTCCTGCAGCAAATGCCATGTCGTTTGGAGTATCAGGCAACCCAGTGCCCCAACCCCCCTTCCTATGTCCCCAGAGCATTTACAGATCTTACAGACCACATGACCTTTCTCCAGCGGGTGAAGAACCTGCTCTATGACATCCCAAATTATTTCCTCTGCGATGTTGTCTTCCAACCTTATGCAGAACTGGCTTCAGAATTCCTCCAGCGGGAGGTGACTGTTCCAGATCTCCTGCGCCAGGCTTCCATTTGGCTCATGAAGCTGGACTTTGTCTTCCACTTCCCAAAACCCTTGATGCCCAACATGATATTGATTAGTGGAGTAAACTGTGCTTACAAGAAGCTAAATCAGGTTGGTCACTCTGTTTTCTCTTGTTCTTGCAGGCTTTGGAAATCTCTGGGAAGCTGAAACACAGCTTTTGTTAGAAAGGTGGATTTCAAACTGCTTGTGCTTTGGAGAGAGGTGCTGGTTCTGGTATCTGTGAAGGATTCTCAGAGTAGAAAGGCAGAGAAAGTGTTGTTTATGGAATTAGCTCTGAGAGACTCCCCATTGGTCCTGTGCCACCTGCTCCAAGGCAGCTTTGGCTTTGGAGTAGGCTATTGGTGTGGTGCAAGACATGCTTGACTTTAGGAGGTCTTCATTTACCCTCTGTCTGATTTCCTGTACAATTCTTTTTTCAAATTATTTTTTTCCCTAAAGAAGGATTCTCTCTGCTTTGAATTGTCAGACTCATATAACGTTTTCATCTGGAAGGTCATTAGAGGCGTCTCTGAGAACTTCCTGTCAGAATATGTCCGGTTAGGTCAGGTTGTTCCTTTCTCTGTCTTGTCAAATTTGAAGTATCTCCTATAGTGAAGACACCTTATTATATCAATTTAATTCCCATATCCAGTTCAAATTTTCCACGTTATAGCTTGTGATAGTTGCCTCTTGTCCTGTCATTTTTTTAACTTTTCATCATCTCCTGCAGTCAAGATGTAGTCTACCTGTCCTGTGGCATTCCAGAGGCAGAACTTTGCATTTGCTTTTGCTGCCTTTGTGAGGCTTTAACAGGTTCATTGTTCCAGCTCGTATATCCCAGGCCAGTGATGCTCCTTAGTTAATCTTTCATTCAGCATCTAAAAAATAAATTATAAGTTACTTTATTCTTCTAAAATGAATTTTGGATTAATATCAGCCTTTTTTTAACGTGTTTTCAAACAGATTTTGTGGTTTGGAGAGTATACTCATAGATTCTATTTTTCCTGTTTCTATTGGGTTTTTCAGATATTTGCTGTACAAAATGTTGAGATAAGGCTCATATTTCAGAAAAAGCTCAGTCTCACACAGTAAAAACAGATTTTTAAGAGAATTCAGACTTGGCACTCACGCTAGAAAAGCAGAGATGGAATGGAGTGCACAGAAAATAACTATGGCAGAGGTCTGGAAAATCATTGCTAAAGGCACAAGGGGAACTGATAGTTTCTCCCAATATTTGTCCTATGACTAACACTGATATGCAGCAACCTTAGAGTAAACAAAGGGAGGTATTTTTTCACACCATGCCCCAAAAAACCCAAATCAGCCTCTCAAGAGACGCAGATTTTCTTTTTTGTAGACAAACCCTCTGAATTTAAAAGGGATTTAGGGGGTAATAAGAGGTACAGGCTGCCTGCCAGGATTTGTAGGCTTATAGGAGAGATAATCATGGATTCTCTTAGCTCAGATATTTGCTGTACTGTTTCCAGATTACAACCTTGGCACTCAGTTCTGTTCTTTTATCGTGCTTAACTTTATCCTGCTATTTCACCTTTGGAGTGGGCTGGACTTGTGGACTTCAGTCACTGTGCTCGAAACATGTGGAGGGTGTTCATGTGCTGCTCAAAATCCAGTGTTACAACTTCCGTGAACTTTTGCTGAACTTTTCTGAACTTTTTTTTAAACTTTCCTGAGATTCGCCTCAAGAGTTTGGTTGAGGTTTTTTTTTGTTTGGCTTTTTTTTACCTCTTTAATGTTGCTTTATGGGGTTTTGTATTAGTGTCTCACTGTTGATACACATTTGGGTGAAATGCAAGGTAAGAGTGTTTCTGCAACTCTGAGTTTACTACCTGAGTATGTACTGACACCTTAAGGTTTGTTTAATGCTGCTTCACCTCATTATCTGAGATCTTTTTACCACAGAAATGTGGAAATGCAGCACTGGCAGATGAGAATAACTTCCCTCTACCTCCTGTAGTTTTTGATCTTTCAATGCTACGCCACTGCCAACCAGAGCCAGGGTTCTGCTTCACCAGCTGCAGAATGGGGCTGCATCAAATCATGGAACTGTTAAGTTTGGAAAAGCCCTCTAAGATCAAAATCCAACCATTAATCTAGCACTGCCAGATCTACCATAAACTGCATCCCCAAGTGCCAGATCCACACATTTTTTGAATGCTTCCAGGGATGAGGACTCCACCACTGCCCTGGACAGCCCCTTCCAGTGCTTGATAACCCTTTCCATAATGATTTTTTTCCTAATATCCAATCAAAACTTCCCTGCTGATGTCTGGAATTCCTTCCTATTTAGTGCATTTTCCATAAACATTACAGTCCTTCTTTCTGGCTTTTAAGAACCCCTTTGCTTTAACAGGTCACATGGATGACCTCCTCTCCAAATAAACATTTGAGGACATAATTAATCTTAATTTTGGAATAACACTTAGGATTAGCCTTGGAGTGTATTTATCACACTTAGGTCCCTTTGGCAAAGGTAGCCCTTTCTTGGATCAGATTTCCGCTCATTCATTCTTGCTCCAAGAGAACTCTTCCAGGCCTGGTGAAACTGCTCAGGATTCACTCTGCTCAGGAGTGCTTCACTGGGGGGTCTACAAGAATCTGTCTTCTCCAGCCAGTTCTTGTCCAGGTACCATTCCCGTATCTTGCACTGCTTTTGTAAACTTGCAAACTTTTGGCATCCAGCTTGGAATGTGCCTTAATAGCAGGTGAGATCTGCTTGGCCATGCCCTTCTGTCTCCAAGCCTTCTCAAATTTGGGAAAGGGACTGTTATTAAGAACTTTCAAAACCTTTTGGCCCATAGCCTCTCACCCTGAAACTACCATGTCCCCTCTTGTGCAAGAGCCACATGTTCTGCTGCATCACTGCTTTTCAAAAAGATGTTTAGCCTCGAGCCACTCACCTACGAACTCTGATGGCCTCTCTTGAGCACAAACTGTGCTTTCTGCTCTATCACTGTATTGCTAAAAAGGTGAAAGGTGGTTGGGTTAATGTGTTACCCAAACTTTGGTGACTCTGCTGCTTTGTCAGCTTCTGATTGCCATGACTGCCATACTTTGAACTCCAGCCACCTTCCTGAGCAAAGGTTGGGGGCTTAGGTCTTGTGTGTCAACAGTGCAGCACAATTATTGTGATTTAAGCTCTGTGGAGTGGTGATAAATTTGACTCCCAACTTGAATGTGGCCTGGGACTGCTGAGTGCACAGTAGTGAGTCAGTTGGAACAACCCTGACACAGCAAAACCCCTCCATGAACAACTGCTTTTTCTACTGATTATTCTGAATAATTTGAGATAACTTAATTGCATAGAAAAGCATAGGTGCTTTGATAGCACTTTAATCAAGGCTTTTATCAGCAATAAAACTCCAATAGCCTATGTCATTTTGTAGAGATAAACATTAAAATCTGCCACTATATAAATGAGATACAAAGTGATTTTTCTTCATATGCTGCTGAACAACATAAGAAGGAGCAGTTCTTTCTTTTCCTGCCCCAGGACAGTTATGTGGAGGCACCAGGTACATGCTGGGCTTGTGCTTTTCCTTTCCCTCTGGAGTCTGGCAGATGGTGGGAAGCTCTTGGTAGTGCCTCAGGATGGAAGTCACTGGCTAAGCATGCGCATGGTCCTGGAGAAACTCTGGGAGAAGGGGCATGAAATCGTCGCTGTGGTTCCTGATGCTGCCTTGTTCTTGAAAAGCTCCCAGTCCTTCACCATCAAAACCTATTCAGTGCCTTACAGCCAGGAGTTTGTGGACAAATCCTACCAGGAGCTGGGGGAAAAGAGCTTTGAGACCCTAAGGCTCTCAGTTTTACTCAGCAACATCTCAGAGTTGACCAACATGTTCTCTTCTGCTTGTCGGCATCTCTTGTCTGACAAAGAACTCATGAGGTACCTCCAGGACAGCAAATTTGATGCCATCATGATGGACCCTGTGCTGCCCTGTGGGCCAATTCTGGCTGAGTATCTGTCCCTCCCATCTGTATACTTCATGCGTGGCCTTCCTTGTACCTTAGACTACAAAGCCACGCAGGCTCCCAGCCCTGTATCCTATGTGCCCAGGACTTTCTCATCCACTTCCGACCACATGACATTCTCAGAGCGCATGAAGAATTTCCTGATTGGGCTCTCAGAGCCTTTGCTTTGTGACCTGTTTTATTTGAAATACAGGAGCTTGGCCTCTGAGTTCCTGCAGAGGGATGTAACGATGCAGGAGCTGTTCAGCCAAGCATCAGTTTGGCTGATGAGATACGACTTTGTATTTGAGTATCCACGCCCCATCATGCCCAACATGGTCTACATTGGAGGCATCAACTGTCACCAAAAACAGCCACTCTCAAAGGTTCGTCATTGCTTACCCTGAGGTGTTGGTGCTTGGTCAATATGTGCTTTTTTTAAGTGTTTCCTGTAGTGGTATTTGTGCTTGAGGCAGAATGTGATCAAATCCCAGGATGGCATGGGAGTGGGAATCAGGCTTTGAGATAATACCCCAAGGATTGCTGAAGGGTTTCTCTCCAAGAGAGCTTAGGTTGAGTTGTCACCATCACTCATGGCATGCTCTGTATCCAGGTAAATGACAGAATGATTCTAGGTTAGAGGATTTAATATCTCTAAGGGATGTGAAATACAGGAGACTTGATTGGACAAAAACTGGAAAAACAGAATTAACTCTGTGGATATACGCAGACACTTCCGCTGTGCCACTGAGCATGAAGCTAGGTGAAGCACAGAACATCAGGAGAGGGGCCCAGGCTGGATTTTAGGGAAAAGTTCTTCCCCCGGAGGGTGCTGGGCACTACCCAGGGTCCCCAGGGCATGGGCATGACCCTGAGGCTGCCAAAGCTCCCAGACACTGCTCTCAGGGATGCACAGGGTGGGATTGTTGGGGTGTCTGTGCAGAGCAAGGGTTGGATCAATGATCCTTGTGGGTCAGGAAATTCTAACTGAGGATATTCCATGATTCCATATGCGCCAACAGCCCAAAACCAGGGGTGTGCAAAGATAGCAGAGGGAGATCTGTTGCCTCTGTATTTGTGCAGTAACAGTGCAGAGAGCAAATAAAAGCATGGTTGGGAAAGGAAACCTTCAGGATTGTAACTAATGTCCCTTGTTCAGATTTGCTGTGCAAATAGAGCAGATATCCCCGATTTGTTCTGCTTTTGGACCATTGTGATGTTGCAACAGCAGGAGTAATTAATTGCTCAGCTTGCAACACATTTGCTACTGTAAACTCAGGGCTTTCACTTTGATAACTGCTGTGATAGAGCAACAAATCTGGAGACAGACCTTTAAAACCCTCTCTGTATCAAACCTCTGTCAATCTTTGCTTCTTGGTTATGCTCAGGGGGCACAAAGCAATCCAAAGGTCAGATTTGTGCTGAGTTCAATGTCCAATCAGTGCTGTGGACTCAAGGCAAGGGGTTGATCATTAACTGGTTGTTAATGATGTAGTGATTTCTGGGTCAGTCCCATTCATGGCTCTCATTCAGCCTCTCAGCTCCACAGGCTGTTGGTCATTCCTCCCTCCTGCTGTCAATCCAATCATTCAGCTTCACCTCACAGCACCCACTCACTGAAAGCCTTCCCTGCACACAGATGATAAACCCAGTATTTACCCACAGTTAAAAATTACCCCAATTTCTGCCTGTTAAAAATTAAAACCCCACCCTGGTTAAAATTCAAGTGGAAAGCAGTCCGTGATTCATTCCTCATCCCCAGATGCAGTTTCACCACCATTAAAAGCTTTGCTAGCAGCACCGCGGAAATGGTTTCTCCAAAGCCAGGATTTCTTTCTCTTGCCTCTTGGGCTGTGTTTTTCCTCCTGCTGTGGACCTCGGGTGAAGGTGGGAAGCTCTTGGTCATACCCATCGATGGCAGCCACTGGCTCAGCATGCGCCCTGTTGTGGAGAAGCTCAGGGACAAGGGACATGAAATCGTGGTGGTTGCACCAGAGATAAATTTGCGGATCCACTCATCCCCACTTTACACTTTGAAAACCTACCCTGTGTCCTACACCAAGGAGTTTGTGGAGGCAGAGTTTAAACAGATGGGCCACAGAAGTTTCACACCTCAGTCGTTCTTGGAAAAACTCTCCAAAATCGCCAATTTTACAAGCATGTTCTTGGATTCTTGCAAGCGTCTCCTGTCTGACAAAGAGCTGATCCAATACCTCAAGGGAAGCAAATTTGACACCGTCTTTATGGATCCCTTTTTCCCATGTGGGCAGATACTGGCAGAACATCTGTCCCTGCCCTCCGTGTACTTCCTGCGGGGGCTGCCGTGCAGCCTGGAATTCCAGGCCATGATGTGTCCCAGCCCTCCTTCCTACGTCCCACGGTTCTTCACGCGCTCCACGGACCGCATGTCCTTCCGGCAGCGCCTGGGCAACCTCCTGGCCACACTGGGCAGCTCCCTGGCCTGCTCTGTCCTTTATTCCCCCTATGATCCCTTGATCCGGGAGTTCCTGCGGCAGAAGGCAACCATGCCCGAGCTGCTCAGCCATGCCGCTGTTTGGCTCATGAAATACGACTTTGTTTTTGAGTACCCCAGGCCCCTTATGCCAAACATGGTCTTGGTCGGAGGCATAGGCTGCACTCGGGAAAACAAACTACCCCAGGTTAGTTTCCGATTTTCCCTGAGTTTAGCTGTGGGTGCGCTGTGAGCTTTCTCCAGAAGATGGAGCTCCCAGGCTGGAATAAATCATGCCAGGTGAAAGCAGGAATGTATTTTTTGCCACTGCATCCCTTGAGCAGTGAGGGAAAAGTTACTTTGTGGGACACCTCTGCATTCCCATCAAACCTACACACAAAAAAAAAAATAAAAAAAAACCCTTCTGTGCAAAATACTCTGCACTGGAACTATATTTTTCTTCAACTGTGCCAAAATCCTTAGAATGGGATATGTCCCGGTTTCCATTAGGAAATCTTCCTAATTCTCTTATTTTTCCATGAGTCTCCACTGCAGGTATTTTGCAGAAGTATGAGCAGGTGCTTACTAAAACCACTACAAAAATAATCTGCATATCCCCAAAGCAGGGCTACGAAGAGCTTCCTCATAGTAGGAGAACTTCTGAACAGAAAGTCAGACCTTGGAACTCAAAAACATCTGAAAAACAAAGTAAAACTGATGTCCCCACAGAATATAAATAGGATTAAATATGCCTCGAGATAGCCACAAAAATATGGAAAAGAGAATAAAGTGACAGTCAGTCTCTGCCCATGTCAGGGAATTAGATGGTCTTTAAAGTCCCTTCCAACCCAAAGCATTCCATGGTTCTCTGGTTATCCCCCCCGCCTCAGATCCCGGAGATAACATAGCAGTTGCCAGACTTACAGGAACATTTAGTTCATTGTATTCCCCTTATTTAACTCTGATGCCTGCAACAATTTCCTCCAGTTATGCCTTTCCTTCCTTGGCTCAACCAAACATTTTTCTATTTCAAAGAATTTTTGCTCCAGCCTTGGGCTGTTTTTTTCTGCTTCATTGGAATTCTTTTGTTCCTGGATTCCAGTGCTAGATCTCCTTCTATTATTTAAATCGCTCAAACAAAAGGGAGACAGAACTGGCAGCAGTTCAGTGTTATCATACCCAAAGCAGATACAATAAATTTAGATATTAGAAATTTGAGTTACCTGCTGTCAGAATCCTCTTCCAGGATTTTAATTCTCTCTTGTAGCTGCATGGCCTGGAAAGAACAAGAGCTGCGAATCCAGGCTTGGGCTAAATGTGCCCATTTTTACTTCCCCAAGACTAATTTTCTTTAGGATCATAGAACAGGTTGGGGCAGAAGGGACATTAAAGCCCATCCAGTGCCACCCCTTGCCATGTGCAGGGACACTTGCCACTATCCCAGGCTGCTCCAAGCCTGATCTGTTCTCCTCTTGGATACTTCCAGGGATCCAGGGGCAGCCACAGCTTCTTTGGGCAGCCTATGTTAGGGCCTCCCCACCCTCACAGAGAAGAATTTCTTCCTGATATCTAACACAAATTTCCCCTCTTTTGGTTTGAACCTATTACTCCCTGTCCCATCACTCCATTTCCTCATGAAGAGTCAGTCCTTCTCCAGCTTCCTTCTGGGCCTCTTCAGGCACTGAAAAGGGGCTTTTGTGAGGTCTCCATACAACAATCCTTTCTGCTCCAGGCTCAACAGCCCTGATGTCCCAGCTTGTCCCCAGAGAGGAGGTGCTCCTGTCTCCTTGTCAGCTCCATGGGTTCTCCTCCAGACTTGCTGCAACAGTCCCATGTCCTTCTCATGTTGATGAGCCTGGAGCTGGATGCAAGATTCCAGATGTGGCCTCATGAGAGGGGGAGAACCCCTCCCTGGACCTGCTGGCTGTGCTGCTGTGGATGTAGAACTGTCAACAACTGATTTTCCTGGTCCTAATTTTATTGTGCTCACTGCTTGTTTTGTTGCCTTTCCAGAGAATTTTGTGGGAACATGGCAGCAATTCCAGCCTCTGACAAGAGAAAGGGCTTTGACTAAAGGCTTGCTTTCCTTTGGCAGGAATTTGAAGCCATGGTGAACGCCTCTGGAGAACACGGCATCGTTGTCTTCTCGCTGGGCTCCATGGTGTCCGAGATTCCCATGAAGAAAGCCATGGAAATTGCAGAGGCCTTGGGAACAGTCCCTCAGACGGTACCAATTCCCTCTTTCCCTTCCAGCAGAGCAGCTCCACGCAGTTCTCAGGTCCTCCCTCCCTTCTCCTACTGGGATATGACATGGCCTTTGCTTCCCTTGCCAGGTCTTGTGGCGCTACACGGGCAAGACACCCTCCAACCTGCCCAAGAACGTGAAGCTCGTCAAGTGGCTGCCTCAGAACGACCTCCTGGGTATGTCTGACACTCCACAGTGATGCTGGTGCTCTAGGGCTGCTGTTGTGAGGCCCCAAGGGCATCATCTGTGGCTCAGGTGTGAGTTACCATCCCCTGACCCATCACTGGGGGGCACAAACCTTCCTTGCAACCTTTCCTGTTGGAGCCAGGGCTTTCCTTTAGGAGCTTAGCTGGGAATTGCTGAATTGTGAAACAACTCAATTAGAAAAGTTTTTCAACACTTCAGTATACCAGTCAAAGATGGGAATCTTTATCTCTGACTAAGCAGCCTCAACACTCAGCTGTGTTTTTGTCCTGGCTTCTGGCCTGAAAAGAAACATCATGGTCCTCAAGGGAGTGCTTCCAGGCAGGTCTTTGGGTTTTTAAAGTGTTGGAATTGTTGCCAGGAGAGCATTTGTTGGTAAGAGAACAGGTTCAGCTGTGAGAGGCCTTCACTACCATGGAAGAGATGGTGAAAAAGTAATAGATGGTAACATCCTTTTTAACCTCTCCTGGCTAGGGTTTAATCCTAAATTGGAAGTTAACCAAAGCAGAGGTGTACAATGTTCCAATCCCTATGTCTGGCCATGAGGGATGATGCCTACAACAGCCCCATATCCTTTGATTTATACCAACCATGGTCCTTTTTTGTGCATGTTTTTCCCTCAGGGACGTGTTGTTGGCAATCAATAATTGCAGGAGCTAAGCAAGTCTCTGTTTCCCTCCACAGCCCACCCCAAGACTCGTGCCTTTATCACCCACGGAGGCTCCCATGGTGTCTATGAGGGAATATGCAATGCAGTGCCCATGGTGCTGATGCCTCTGTTTGGGGACCAGATGGACAACGCCAAGCGAGTGGAATCCCGGGGAGCAGGGCTGACCCTGAACATCCTGGAGATGACTACCAACGACATTTCCAATGCCCTGAAAGCAGTGATCAACGACAAAAAGTCAGTTCCAAAGGCACAGCCTTCCCTCTTCTTACCATGTAGCTCCAGCATGTTCACTTCCAGCTTAACATGGTGTTTTTTGCTTCCTAAATGGCTTCTTTTATCAAAAGTATGGATTTGATTGCAGCTGCTTCCATGGAGAAGCTGAAGCTTGCCTGGGCTAACTTCAGGCTGTCCCCTTCAGGGGAGAAGAAGGGGCTGAGAAGGGAGGATGCAGGGAGCAGAGGAGATGGGCTATGAATGCAATGAAGAAATCAAAGTTGACAAAAACAACTTGTTACCTTCTTAAAGCCAAGGCAGTGACAGAGAGGGCTTGGACACAAGTGGCAAATAGCTTTTGTTCCCAAACCTGTGGTGACACAGGGCAGTGGGGAGCCCGAAAAGGATTTATCAAACATATTTATGACTCATCTTCCAGGTGAGTTTTCTCAGGCATTTCCCACCCCCCCTCAGCCTCAGTGCTGCTGCCTGGCTCAGCAAAACTGGACAATCCCAGCACAGAGCAGAAGGAACATGCACGGATGCACTGAGGAAGCCCAGGGAACATCACAGTACTGCAGTCAGCACACCCAAGGAGTTTAAAGGCAGCACAGAGGTTTCTTTCAGACATAAGAGCTCTCCCTTATTCCCATTTGAGGATGTCAAGACTAAGAAACTCTACCACATTCCTGAAAAACAGCAGCTTATTGACATTGTTTCCCACCTAGTGTTTACGGCAATAATAGCAGTAACACTACTACTAACAAAAATAATAATAATGCAGCTGCAAAAGCTGACTAGCTTTTATATCCCTTTCAGCCAGAGACCTTCAGTTCAGATATTTTGCTGTGAACCAAACTGAGCTTGCCCTCTTTTTTTTTAATTTTTGTCATTGGAAACAGCACTCCTGGGCTTTGCCATTATCCTTTTCTCTGGGTTCAGTAGCACAAGAGCCTGGACAAACTGTGGCTGCCCCATCCCTGCTTCCATCCTGGCCTGATGGAAGGTGTCCCTGTCCATGAGGGATGAGCTTTAAGGTCATTCCAACCCACCCCACCCTGTGTGATACTGATGCCTTGGAATGGCTACCTAGAACAGAGGCTAGAGAAGATTAAGAGCATTAAGTGAGTATTTGTTAAAGGCCTTCAATAGGGACACTCTGGGCAGTCAGAAGCTTCCCAGGCTTTGGGCTATACCCAACATGGATGATCGTCATGAGTTTTTCAGACAATTTTAAGTTTGGTCCGTTTACATATCAGAAGTTAATCCTCCAATTACAGCTTCAGGTAATGAAGTAATTTACCCCTGGTTTGCCCCCCCCCCCCCCCCCCCCCCCCCCCCCCCCCCCCCCAGTTCACTGTTATTTACATTTTTTCGTGATGCCTTGAGAGACTACACGGAACTGAAGCTAGAGAGAGTTAAAGGAATAAAAGTACGGATTTATTAAAAGGCCTTCAAAGGATTAGATTTGGGTGAGACAAGAGCCTGGCCAGGGATACATCCAAGATAGACCTGAGTCATGAGTTTTCACACTTTTGTAAGTTTTGATCCATTTCCATATTGGGGTGAATGGTCCAATTTCAGCTCCAGGTTCTGCAGTCCCAGCCTCCCAGATTGCTCTCCTCAGTTCACTGCTGTTCACACTTTTTGGGCCTGAAGCTGCAGTGGTGTCCTTGCTTCTGGGGCTGGAAAAGGATTGTTTTGTGTGACTGAACTGTGAGGGGAACTTGCTAACACTTTATATGAAGTTCAGAGTTACACAGCAATGCAGTTCAGAGTCTGGAAAATATGAACTTAAGCTGTAACTTAAGGCATCACCGGAGCCTGAGGCAGTAGGGTGTCCTTGAGTTACAGACCTAGAGGGATTGTTTTGTCTGAATAAAATGAGAGAAGAGCAGCTGACAACTATGGAGTTTCAGAGTTACCCCCTAAAGCAGTACAAGATTTAAAAACTACAAAGGCTAAAATCTAAGGCACCAATTCCCATGCTTGAACACTCTCCCTCAAATGCCTTCTCTCGGCAGGTACAAGGAGAACATCCAGCGCCTCTCCGACCTGCACCTGGACAGACCCATCCACCCTCTGGACCTGGCTGTGCACTGGGTGGAGTTTGTGATGAGGCACAAGGGAGCCCCTCACCTGCGCCCTGCTGCCCACGACCTCAACTGGGTGCAGTACCACTCGCTGGACGTCATCGCATTCCTGGCGGCCATCGTGCTGCTCTCCCTCTTCATCTCCTTCAAGTGCTGCCTCTGCTGCTGCCGCAGGATCTTCTGCAAGAAGGGCAGGACGGGGAAGCCCACCAAAGCCAAGTCCCACTAATGGCTGGAAACGATAATAGGGGACAAAACTCCTGCTCCAGGGGTCAGGCAAGAGCTCCAATTTCACTGCAATAAATAAAACACTACGATTTTCAGTCAAGGAATGATAGGGATCCTTTGGAATAATACCCCAAGAAGCGTTGTTACGCTGATCTGATTTTGGCCTTTTGATTAAGAATGGGCCTAATTAATTAAGAATGTTTAAAATGCATTGTGTAGGAGTGCTGCAGTCACTTGGGAAGGTCTGAGTATGAAATCCAAGGCCCCTGGCTTCCACCTGTCAGTGTGCAGAGGACTCTCATGACTTTTTCTTTTAACCTCTACCTGCATCAGAGGTATGTAGGGATTTTGAAGGATTTAAGAAGAATGATCTGGTCGGATTTCTGTTTGAAATCTCTGTGTGGGCTGCTGTTGTAGGAGAGGCCAATGTTGTACATTCACAATTCCCATCACACAAACCAAGCCTGATGTACATCTTCATGTGTGTTTACAAGACCCTCAACAAAACCAAGTTTTCTGGCAGGAAAGCTGCTGGAAAAGCACTGCTGTTTCCCCCAAATTCCCCATCAGGCAGATGTGCTGTACCTGGAGCTTATCTCCTGGTGAGGAGATCTTTGTAAGCATTGCTTATAAATCCCCAGAACTGATTTGCTCTTTGTAAGTGATGCTCAGGGAAGACCCCAAACCCCAGCCCTATAAATAAACCTCAAATACTAAAAATAAAGGCTGCAGTGTTGTCTGTCCTGAAAGTTAGCGGGGGGAATTGCCTGTTTGTTCATAGAAAAAGAGCTGGAGAAAGGATAGATTCAATCCCCCATGGTGTAAAAGCTACCTTAATACACAAACCCCATTCTCAGTATTCCTGCCCCACTGCCTAGTGACTTGGTCCTTGCTGAGAAGTGGCATCCTGAGGCTGCCACAGCTCCCAGGTAAATATTCCGGGCTCAGAACTGGGGGATCCCAGTACATCAGGGCAGCACAGGTGATCTGTTGAGTACCTGCTGCTGCTGTTTTCCCTGGCTGTTGGAAAAGCAGAGATTTCACAGGAAACTGTGTGAAGTTCAAGGCAGTCTCTGTCCTCAGCCGGTCCCCACTGTGGTGCCCAAATCTCCTGGACACTCACCCTGCCCACAACCTGTCCAGCACCTTCCTTTCCCTGCTCCTGCCCACCACAAAGAGAAGGAAATCTTTCTTTGGGGCGTACAGACTCCCCACGGTGTGTGAGGGCTGACCTACCTGGAAAATGCAGCTCCTGCAGCTCCACACGTTCCTGAGCTGACAGTTCTGGCTGTCCTCATGATTCTGGTGACACCAGTACAGCTGGAAAGGTAACCCTGTGAAACCTCTCAGGGCTGTCACAGCACAGCCACGGTGACTCCAGTCCTCTCTGAGCATCCCTGGCTCCTGTAATAAATAGGGCCAAGAGCCCAGCTCCTTTGTAAGGCCTTTATTGAAAGATCAGCTTGGGTGGGGAGCTCAAGGGGTCATGTGTGCCACCACTGCTCCTGATGGACAAACCAGAGAAGGAGTGGTGTAGTGTTGTCTTTGTAGCCAAAGCTGGGTCTTCTGTCCTCACAAGAATCCAAACAAAGGCAATTTGGGTTCATACTCCAAGGGCATCATGTTGCTAGCGTGCTATTCAGGTCACGGCCATGGAATCAAAGCAGCTCAGATGATAAATTCCTGTTCTGCACTGTTTTCCCATCCTGGGGACATTCTCAGTCCCAGATGTCATTTCAGCCCATTGTTTTAAGGGGTTCTAAACTCCAAATAGTATCCCAGTGTCCTTTGCACCCTTTCATTTGCATACAGATCAACAATGTCACCCTCCTCACAGGCGCCATTTCAGAGGAGGAGCAGAAGCATTTCCCGACAAAAGGGAAAGGGCATATAGGTGAGACAATTGGGGACTGAAACAGAATGAGGCCAATAATTTAACACTAACAATTAACATTAATTAGAAATCAGAACAGGGTAAGGCTTGAAATTTAACATTAACAATTAACATAAAAACTGAACAAACTTAGGAACTTGTTCCTAACAATTCCCCCTCTAAAACTTTGATCAGGCTTAAGCCCTCTTCAATCATTTAAATTAAACTCTTTTTTCATGAACTTGGTATGATTTTCAGAGCCTCTATTATCTCTTATAAACTTCTCTGGCTGTTTCTGAGTTCTGGTTCCCTTCTTACATCAATCTGGTATTTTCAGCTCTTATAGGTGTCTTTTCAGAGCAGATCTACCTTTCTTTGATAGGACATTCTACTAGCATTTTTTGTTTAAAATTCCCTATATTTTCCTATAGCAAATAGGTTTTGCCATCCTCAACACAAGTTTTTAGTTGTAAAAAGTTGACACAATTAGGGCTCAAGTTAGAGTGGGTTCTAAGGACAGCTATCTGTGAGTCTCCTGCATAAACGGATAGTAGTAACATTTATCACACGATGTAGTTCTTCCTTTTTGAATCCTCATCCCTAGGAGGGTTAATAGAAACAGGGGTCTGGTACAGGGCACTTGCCCACTCATGTCTCCCCTCTTTTTAATCACATTCAGAGGATCAGCTACTCTACATGGCAAAAGTGTATCCTGATCCGGTCTTGCCCCCTGCTGCAATGTTCTTACTGTCTACTATTATACTTCCTGTTACAGGAGCTCACCTTCCCTTTTTGCCCAAACTTTTTCCTTCTGTCTTTAGGGCTTGATTGCTAGATGTGTGGGAGGATGTTTATCTTTTCCAGAATTTAGGATCTGACTAGAACTGAAAGGCAACAAACCTGAGCACCTTGCTCGACAGACGTAGCCAGAAGTCTCAAGTGTTCCCATTAGTCATCCTTTCCCTTTTTCCTCACACAAGTTGAGCAGCACCTACGGGCACTCACAGGTCAGATCAAGGCAGCTATGAAAGGTGTGAGGAGGGAAAGGAGATTGCTAAAAGAGGAAGGGAGATTCAGGGACAAGTGAAGAGATACAAGGAGATTGGACAAACCAGCCACATATTAAATGAGGGCACAGCAATAACCATGGTAAAAACTCTAGTGGTCTGCTTAGTTCAAATAGAACACAGGCATGAATACAGCTAATATTAGCACATTTTTAAGGTGTCAGAGCCACTGAGTTCTGACTTTATCTATCAAAAGATGTTTCTTCTTGATAAATGTTATCCTCTTAAATTTGTGTTTTCCTGTCTTTCACTGGTGGATTATATGGTTGTTTATTTTCTCTGCACGTTTTCTGTCCTGTATGTTGGTCTGCAACTTCCATAATTACCCAACCTCTCTTTCCCTTAATTCTAGGGTGTCATTGGCTGAATCTTCTAATTCTGAAGTCTCACACTTCCTCTTGAAATATCTTCAGGGCTTGCTAAGACTCCTAAAGAACTTTGACTCAGTTCATCTTTCAGCATCTCAGATGTTGAAGGCATATCTTCTGCTTTTCCACAGTTGCATGAATTCCTGGTTGCTTGAGCTTCTGTTTTTGATCTACCTGTGTACTTTCCAGAAGTTCAGGTAAAATTTTATCTGATGGGCTTTTCCCTGCGGATTTAATACTCTGCTCTGACTCATGGGCAGCTGACTCTTCTGTTTCTCCAAATTTGTGAACAGCTGACTGGATAGCATTTAATACGATTTTTGTGGTCTGGGGCTCTGATCTTTCAGAAAGCCTTGACAGTTCAGTGTTTTTACAAGTTTTTGTCCTTTTCCCAGAGTCTCTTTTTCAGCCAAGCTGCTGGGTATTTCAGATTTCTTAGGGCTTGTATCAGTGATAACAGCACTTACATTTTCAACCATCTCTGGGCATGTTAATGCTAAAATGTAAATGCTAAAATCTGCTTCAATCTGCATGGGAGCGTTAGCCATAATGGAAGTGCTCTCCAGCTGTGTTTCGGATTGGAGCACAGCGCTTTCTACTTCACCACCTTTGGCTTAATCACTCTTGGAGGAGGTTTCAGTTGTTTTGGCTCTGTGTTGTGGCTCTATGATGGACACAGAATCTTTTGCTGCAATGTCCCTGTCAGCAGCATCTGCAGCTGCTTCTGAGCCACTTTTCCTTTTTTGGTCTATCTTGTTGTTCAGTTTTAACAGCAAACACACTGACAAACTGCTTCTGCGCACTCTGGTCCTACAGTGAGCATTCTGCCCTCTCCTCCAAGCTGCACCAGCTTTTCAGCTGTTAACCCCAAGGATGAGGTTTCATCCTGTGTCTCATACTGAACTACAGACTTTCCTTCTGGAGCACATTCATCTCTTGTCCCATCCCGTGCAACTCTGTTTTGGGCAGTTTCTCTTGTTCTGAAGGCACCTGCTTTGCAAACAACTCTTTCTTGGGAGTGATGGCTTTGATGCTGTGAAACTCTTTGCCATGTGATGAAGTTTTCTCTGTTGTCCTCTGCACTTCATTTACTTTTTTATGATCTTCAACATATCCTTGACGTCCTTCCATGCTTTCTTCCATTGCAGAAAGTATTTCACTTTTCTCTGATCCATCTGGCGTAGAATCCTCCAGGTCAGATTCCACAACAGTCTTCACTTTTGCTGTCTTGGGCAGTAGAAGCTGAGGAAAATCCTTCAAACACTGCAAATGCTTTAATGTCTGGGTGTTTCCAGTCCACGTCCACGATGCTCTTCACACCTCTGCTCAGCTCCTTCACCTGTAAGATCTCCTCTGGTGCTGTATGCATTGCAGGAATTTAGAGAACTTCTCGTAAGTTTGATTTATGTCCAGTTGTTTTCCAGTGGGTCCATGAGGACCATATGGCTGCCTAGAAATGTGCTGGTGAGCTGAGGGAGATCTGACTTGTTTACTTCGCATTTTAAGGCATGGAAAAAGCACTGATTAAACAATGCATCTATTTGCTCTCGTGGGGTCCGGCTGTTCTCAGTCTCCTGCTGCTCCTCTGTGCTAGCATCCTCAGCTGGTTCTCCAAGTCTGCTCCCAGGGAGCTTCTCCTTCTCCAGTTCTGCACAAGTGTCTCTGTCCTTCAGGCTACAATCTCTGGGTCAGTGCAGCAGCTGCTGCCAGGCTCCATCCCCTGCAACTCCTCCTCAGCTCCAGCACTCTCTTCTGCAGCAAAATCCATTACCAAGGGAGCTAAGATAGGAGAAGTTCTGTCATCATATTCTCAGAGGTGATGCGGGTGAGTGTGCAGCACAATAATGCCCTTCCCTTTTATTTCAGCAGCTAGCATCTCCTCTGTGGACATGGTGGCAACTCCAACTGTCACAGGAGCTCTGTTCCTTCCTTAGCATGGTGATAGCACAGAGCATGCCTTGTTGCACTTGAGGGAGGTCAGAAGGTGACACCACAACTTCTGGCAGCCATCAGATCTGCTTCTCCTGCAAGTTTCTGTAGTGCTGGGAGCCATGTTACAAAGACAGGGAGAAGGTCTGGGTAGACTCACAGAGTGTGCACTGTAGGATAACAGACCTTTCTCAACTTCATACAACATTGGGCTCCTGTGGTTCATGTAAGCAGTGATGGCCTCCCCTTTGTGAGAGTGGATTTTCATGACACTGGGCTCCTCTTTTGTTTGCAACCAACTCAGCCAGTTGTTCAGTGCTCAGTGGGGAAAGCTGCAGCCACCTCACCTCATAGCTACCTCTGGTCCAAGCCCTTGATGTTGTTGTTGGCCCTCAAGCGCAACATCCTGGCAAACCTGGTGGGCCCGCGCTGTCCCCTCAAGAGATCCCACTGCTTTACTGGTTTCATTTTCACTTTCTTGACCCCTTTTCACATGTTCTAACCAACAGACCATGCACTTGATTTCCTCTATGTCCAATATCCCTCAGAAATCAACATCTTTAGCTAAGGCCACATATAACTATCCAACACCTCTCCCAAGGGACTATCTGTGGGAATATTCCCAAGTGAGGTCTGTCTCTTTCTGGACCCCTGCTACACTTCTCGTTACACACTTCCCCACAATAAGAACAAAAGCTCAACCCCCATGAAGTCACAGGACAAATCAATATTTTACCTAGATAACAAACACAAAATTGCAGAAGTAACAATGTAAACAAGGCAGTGTATATGTTTGCAGTAACAGAAATAAGATAGCGTAAAAAGCAAAATGAAAATATATATGAGTTAAGGAATAAAAATAAAGAATAGCGTGGGGAACGAAAGTAAAGATGTCAATTTATAAATACATAAAGGTGGCAGTGGGAGAAACAAAAATGGTGGTTAAAGAAAAGGAAAACCAGCATATATGTATATATAAATTAATCAATGTGATAAATAAGAGAGTGGTCTTCAAACTAAGTATTGTGAGAAGTAAAGTAAGGTATTGGAAATGTCCTCTAAAAATTCATAATCTTTGCTCTGAGAGCCAACATTTAGGTGTATAAGGGGCTCATTCAGATGTTCATTTTTTTCCTCGGAGTGTAGAGCTCCCGACACCCCTAATCTTCTGTGTTAAGATCTTTTCCAGAGTGTCTTGCTCCTTTTCTATAGCTGCCACCATGATCTTTGCCTTCATCTTAGTCTTTTCTTCTTCACTTCTTGGATGTACTTTTTGTGCCTCTCTTAACAGCTTTTCTATTTCCCTCATTTTTATTCTGTCCAAATCTTTTCTATTCCAATTATCCAACATTTCCTCCACGGGGCTATCTGTGGGAATAGTCTTAAACAAGGTCCTTCTCCTCTCTGACCTTTTTGCACTTTTCCCCACACACTGCCCCATAATCAAAATAGAAACGAAAGTTCAAATCCCACAAAATCGCTGAACAAATCAGTATTTTTCCTTCAGTAACACTAAAATACAAAATGAAAAGATAACAAGATAATATAAATGTTTGTAGGAGTAAAAATGAAATAGCATAAGAAACGAAATGAAGGTATATGGCAGTTTAAAGAAATAGATATGTGAGAAATGAAATAAAGATGGCAGTTTTTAAACAAAATATTATGAGAAATAAAATGACAGGTTCCTAAATGAAGTCAGATATCCAACAGAAAACTCGGTTAAATGTTTGTAATACTAAAGACAGAATAGAGTAAGAGACAAAATAACAGTATATAAAACCAGCAGTTTCCAAATAAAGTATTATGGGGAGATCAAAAAAACCATAAAAGATCGTGTAGGAACAAAATAAAAATGGTGGCATAAACTAATCAATGTGAGAAATAAAACTGTGGTCTTTAAACAAAATATTGTGAGAAGTAAAGTAAGGTACAGTAGTTTCACAATTATAAACCGCACCTGAATATAAGCCGCACTTCCGGGTAGCTGGGAAGATCACGGGAGTTGTCCATATATAAGCCGCACCCGAATATAAGCCGCACTTTTTTTTTTTTTTCGCGGCAGTGTGGGGGTGCTGCTGATGGGCCAGGCAGCACCAGGGACGTGCTGGGAGGGGCCGGCCAACAGCGGGAGGCAGCAGCGGGGAGTACCAGCAGCACCGGGGAGCATAGGGGGGGAGCACCAGCCGAGCAAGCGGCGCCAAGCGCCGGCAGCTGCAGGGAGCGGCGCAAGCAGCGGCGGGCAGCAGGAGGGGATAGCGCCGGCCACACGAGC
>VRYO01002326.1:985583-1008387 GCA_009812075.1 Sialia sialis
TTTATTTTTTTTTTTGTGAGGGATCAGGCCTGATTAAGTCACCTCCAGCTATTAAGGTGAAAAAAATTAAGGATCTAGCAAACAAGGAAACCCAAGCCTGGAACAAGACAGTTGAGCCAGGTGTGCTCACCAGCAAATCCCAGCACCCAGAGCAGAATTCCAAGGAATCCACTGTGATCCTCACTGAAGGTGCTCCTACCACAATTTTCCACAAAACAAACCATCCAGCCTCCACTGGGAATATGGCCCCCAGAGGAGGTTGGTTGGATTTGGATGGATTTGGTGGCAAAAGAAAAACTTGAGCAAGACTTGGGAGCAGCCTTGCTCCTCTAAGCACTCACAATCAGCTCCTGTTAATCCACAATAGCCTTTTAGTAAAGAGCTGGGAAGGAAGCAAATCCAATGATTTCCAGCAGGGATTTCTAGGGATGGAAACAAAAGCCCAGAAAGCTCCAGGGTGTTTCATCACAGGCTCCAGATTTCCCTGCAAACCCCACTTTGTGCACAGACCCCGATAACCATGGGGTGCTTTTGCTCTCCCTTCCCCTCCTGACACCTCTTCCTCAGCCTCTCGGTGCTGGATGAGCCCATGGAAGATGATCCCTCACTGCTGATGGCTGAAGCAGAGGACAAAAAGCTGTGGGGATGCATTTGCAAGGTGACCTGCGCTGAAGCACTTTACTCCCTGAGGAATAAAAGTCTGAATCCTTTCTTTCCTTGAAGCTGAAATATGCCACGGAGCCAAGCAGCAGGGAAGAAGCCACTGGGGAACTCCCAAGATCATCTGTCTGGTGTCCCTATTTCCCAGAGCAGGGTATCCATGGTGGGGCATCACCTGTGTCCACCCCACAGAGCTGGGGCAGGGCAGGAGGGGGCTGAGAGCCTCAGCAGAAACAAGAATATTTCCCTTCCCTGGCTTGGGATCTGACCTCTACTGGGATTGGGAGCACCACATCAGCCTTGGCTGAACACAAGGATGTTTTCTCCAGTCAGAAAACAATCAGGAAAACTCCTCCATGCCAAAACAAATCCTGCGACTCCATCTTGTCCCACTTCAGGAAGGTCCCTACCCAGAGCTTGAGCACAAGCAGCACTTTGGGAGGTGAGGTTGTTTCCAGCCACTTTTCCTCTGGAGAAAGTGGGATAGAAAGGCTGAGGGGAGGAAATGAGATTGAGGACCATGGCTCTAGATATTGGCACATTGGAAACCCCACTAAATAAATCCCACTCTGCTTTGGGATGAAGAGACAATAGCAGATGACATCTAACTGGGAGCACTAGAGAGTAACAGCTTTAACTGGAATTTCTTTTTCCCAAAAACTCCTTTTTCTTTCAAAAAAAGGACCATTAAGAACAAAAACCAGTTGCTGCACAATGGTGGCAATGCAAAGCCCAGACAGATTTTTAGGAGAAGGCCTTGAAGGTTCAGTTCAGATGGCATCTGGGGGATACATTCCCAGTACCAGGATGAGAAGAAGGACTGGAGTTCAGATCAAAAATGGGGAGAAAATAATGCAGCCTCACCCCACAGGCCCCAAAACATGCTGGCCGTGGTCCCAAGGGTCTGGGGAGGATACAGGGTGGTTTGAGGAGCCAAGGTGGGTGGTCAGAGTACTCAAGGTAGATAGAAAAAGCTAGATAGGGTAAAAAAAACAAACCTGGGATTATTCATAGATCAGGAGACTCAAACTCCTGCCTTCACCTGCTGCCCCTCCACCAGATGCCTTCCCTACTCTTTTTCTTCTGTTATTTTTTTAAATTAACCTTAAAAGCAAAAAATCATCCTCTAAGAACTTTTACACATCCTCTGGTAGCAGCTTTTCACTAAGAGGAGCCTTTGCACTTAAAATCATCTTTCTGTGCAAAAAAATTTCCCTCACAGATGAAATATCAGAAAGCTGGGGAGCAGAAGGAAGAAAGGAAGTTGTTCAAAAAACTTGCATTTAAAAGGAACAGGAGAAAAATAATATGGACACTGGGTGACACAAATAATGAGGTTTTTGGCATCAGGTTTATAGCAAAGATTATTTACAAGTGAAACAGGATTTCAGGAGCCTTGAAGAATTAGAAATCAGTGGCAAAGAGCACCTGGAACATCCTCAGTGAGCTCAGATTTCAAATTAGGAGGAAGATTCTCTCTTTTCCCTCCGTTTTGTTTTTTGGGTTTTTTGTTTTGTTTTGTTGTTTTTTTTGGTTTTTTGTGTTTTTTTTATTTTCCCTGTAGAGGGATTATCTGGATAGCAACAACTCCTTCCCCTTTTTCTGGCCTCTTCCCCAGAGCAGGAGCAGCTGGGGAGTTTGATTCCCTCTCACCATCTCCTGCAGTCTCTGGCAATCCCCAAACCTCCAGCTGCTTCTTCCAGAGGCGTCCTGTACCACATCCAGGTGGGAAAAAAAAAAAAGGAACAGGCCGCAAACAAGAAAATCCATGTCTGCAGAGTCATGAAGATAACCCAAAAATCAACCAAAATGCTCACAGGGCCTGTAAATAAAAGAATTTTTTTTTAAAGGGCTTTTTAGATGCAAGGTGGTGCTTGGGCAGAGCACATCCCAAATTTAGGGGCAGCCCAAGTTCCAATGGTGCTTTAGGCACATCTGGTAGCCCCAAACCTGCCTGTGGGGTAGGGAAAGGGCATTTACTGTGTTTCTTCTTACAATATGTATTTATAGGACTCATATTTGTCTCAAACCTCATCATTCCAAAGCAGTTTCTTCGACTCAAACCCAGCCACAGCTTCCCCCACCCCTCCCCAAAGTGGTTACAACTTTTACTGCTCGTTACAAAAATTAGACTTTTATTTGGAAATGCCTAGAAAACGTGATTTCTTTTGGGATCCCTCCCACCCCTTGCCCTCTTGAAAGTTTTTGGGTTTGTTTTGTAAGAAATAGTTTAACTGGATGAAAAGCCATCCCCGTCCAGATGAATTCCCATCAAGGTGGGATATCTGCTACTGATTTACAGTCCTGGTGGAGAACTTGCAAACTTTGGCTTCTTCAAATCCAGGGGAGAGCAACCTCCACTTCTTCTCTTGAAAGTCAACTGCTTAAGAAAGGGAAAGGGGTAGGGTGGGTGGGGAGAAGCGCAGGAAAAAAATTCCCAGCCAAGGAGAAGTGGACCAACAGGGGCTAGATGGCGAAATCCTCGTGGTCCTGGGGGCTGAAGGCAGCTGCCCGCAGCATGTCCAAGGAGTTGACAAGGATAAGGGTGCCCGTGAGGTGCTTCCAGCGCTTGGTGATGGGGTTCTTCATTTTGTCCAGCCCTGTGTGCAGCTCCTGGATGACGTCCCTGTAGCTATCCCCCATCTGGCTGCTCCAGGTGAGCAGGAAGTCATACGCCGGCTTCCACATGGCCTGGGGACAGGAGAGGACAGGGAGAGGAATCAGAGCTCAGCCAGCATCCCACAGTAAGCACAGTCCCAGAAAAACAGCCCCACAACATCCTCAGAGCCCTGTGATCACCAGGGAAACATGGAATTACAGTAATTTCATGCCTATAAGGTGCACCCTTTTGTAAAATTTTGATTGGAACCCGGAAGTGTGCACCTTGTAGTCTGGTGCACCTTATATATGGACAGAGTTTGGAAATTTGCCAACCCAGAAGTGTGAGCTGCGGTGGCTGCCACAGCGAGAGCAGCCGCGGCAGCTGGTGCTGGGCGGGAGTGCCGGGGCCCATGGCACGGGGAGGGCACCTGGGGCTGCATTTAAAGGCTACGCCAATCTGTGAAAACTGTTTGCAAATTGAGCACCTGCCACTAAACCCCACAATCGCGCGATTCCGTTACTAATTCATTACTTTGTTGCGCGCGGATCCTCACTGAGAGAGATAAAAGGTGCGCCTTAGAGTCTGGTGCGCCTTATATATGCACAAAGTACGAGAAATTGCCTACAACCTGGGAGTGTGCCTTATACTCCAGTGTGTCTTATAGGCGTGAAATTACTGTAATTGTTTGGCTTGGAAAGGCCTTTAAGACCATTGGGCCCAACCATTAACCAGGTGTTGGAACCCTGGAAACTAGGAGTTTTGAACTTTTTGTGCTGACAGGCACTGATTCCTCCAAGGAAAACACTGCTTTGGACCTGAGGCCGTGGAGAAGGCTTCCAAAACTGAGTGACACAATTAAGATCACAGCTGTGTAGTTTGAATAGAAACGTGTGCTTTCACATGGTGGAAAATCTGGAATTTAAAGTCTTAGAATATAGCAATAAATAGAAAGCAAGATGGAGGTTTTAGGGTGGAGATTTTGTCTTTCTTCTTCACTTTCTTCTTCTTCATGGGTCTAGGTGGTACTTATGTAAGGAATAGAAAAATCCACATTGCGAGTCACAGGTGATTGGTTATTGGGTTAAAAGTAAAAATAATTTAGGTGTTCATTCTTAATTGGACCATTTAGCCTTAAAAGGCCTTGTAGAGAGAGAGAGAGCAGCCATTTTTTAGCTTGTTATCTAGAAGTGCTGTAGCACTCAGTGTAACATGGATAAGAATTAATGAACACCTAAGTCTGAACAAGAAATCCCATCTCTCGTGAATTCAATCCCGACCCTAGCAAGAAGAAAAAGATAAAACACAATAACCAGGTGGGTCTGGCACTGCTGGCTCAACAGCTGGACCCAAACTCTAGTTGACTCAGTCCTGGAGGCCCTTTCCTGGAAGAATCCCAGGATGTGCAGCCCTGCGGAGACCCACGCTCACCTCACTGTCCAGCGTGCCAGCCTTGTCACGGTGCGGCGCCTCGTAGGCGTCCATCTGCTGCCTGGACACCTTGGCCAGCTTCTCGGCCAGCTCCCGCCAGCGCTGGGCCACCTCCACGGCCGTGGTCAGCAGCACAAAGTCCTGGATCAGCCGCACCACCAGCCCCTGGCAGTCCATCTTCAGCAGTGCCTGCAGGTAAAAAAAAAAGCAAGCAGGGAGTCAAGACCGGGGAACTCCCCCCAGGGACATCCCAAAAATCCTCTTGGCTTCTTTTGCAGTGACAGCTGGGGGAATTAGGGCACCAAGCTTGGCAACAGAATAATCCCATTAATTGTACAAAATGCCCTGGGATGGAGTTTGCAGCCTCATTCTCTAGGCAGCCCCTCCCAAGATGTCCAGGCCCCACCTTAAGCAGTTTAAAGCATCCCAGGGGCTGAGAACAACAGATGCTTTTAATCAAGAGAATTAATCCAGACTCCATCCCAGAGCTGCAGGATCCATCAGAGCACTCGGGAAGGGACAGCAGGACATTTTGGGATGGGACCTGGATATCAGCGCTGTGAGGGGGTGGACTGGGGTGAGACCCAGGTGAAGACTCTGACACCACATTGCGCAGAGGATGGGATGTTGCCCCTCTCCTCCCCCTCCTCCTCTTCCTGCATCATTCATTGTCCTAAAAGCCCAGATTTTCCACGAATGGTTTTGAAATGGAAAAAGCAAATGCATCAGTTGAGTTTTCCAGGTAGGAATGACATAGCCAGGCAAAAAGGATGCAGCAGGCTTAGCTCCTGCCTTAAAGTGTCAAATCACATTAAAATCCCCTCAGAGTGGGATGAAGCTGCAGTAGGGCAGAACCCCCAGTGCAGCCTTGGAGAAGGAAGGGTTTAATGGCAGTGTTCAGTCTCAGAGGATGGGATCTGACTGCCAGGATCATCATCCCACTCCCCAGGGCTCCCACAGCCTCTGGACCACAACAGTCCTGCAGCAGCAGCAATGCCAGACCTTGGGCAAATCCCACCCTGGACCTCAGGAGGGGGTTTGATGCTATTAAAAATGGAAATCAAGCAAACAGACCCACACACCCCTTCACAGCAGCACGGGCCTGGTTCTTTTGGAAATCATAAGGAAAAGGTGGCCAGAATCCACCTCAGTCCTGACATCCTCTCCCAACACAGGGGTCTGGGTAAACCCAGGTTTGGCTCTGGGGCAAAGAAGGGTTAAATCCTCCCACTGGAGATTGATATTGCACCGGGACAGTTGGGGGAGGGAAGATGGGGAACATCTGAAACCACTCCAGCGATTTGCAAAGCAAATGCACATTGATTTTCCCCTTATCTGCTCCCAGCTCAGAGCAGAGCTGAGTTCTAATCACAGCTGCAGCCCAGCACGTGCCTGCTCCTCCTGAGTGCTGACACTGCTTCCTGTGGGAGCCAGGGAGGCCATAAACCCCCTGGTTAAACAAGAAAGGAAAATCCATTGAAAAGAGCACTCACTCACTTTTGCAAAGAGACATCCAGAAGTGTTCAGATCTCACGCACCTGCACCAGAACTGCCTCCTATCCTACAGCCCATGGATCCAGCACCCCCTCTGCACTTAAAATCATCTTTCTTGTGCAAAAAATATTTCCCTCCCAGGTGAAATATCTGAAAGCTGGGGAGCAGGAGGAGGAAAGTAAGTAGTCCAAAAAATTCGGATTTAAAAGGAACAGGAAAAAAATAACACAGGCATTGCGTGACACAAATATTGAGGGACCCAGTACCCTCTCTGGATCCAGCACCCTCTCTGCAGGCGAGGGATCCGGAGGGTCCTAAGGAAGGGACAGGCTGAACATCCTCAAACTTGCCTCTTCCAGGCAACTGGATCCCAATCCCTTGCACAACCTGGCATTTAGGAGAGCAGGATGAAGGAGCTGCTCTCTCCTCCTGCCTGAGGAGATGCCAGGGTTGAGAAGGATGGAGCTGCAGGAGATGGATTTTCCTGCTCCTTTGCTGCAGGAGATGGATTCTCCTTGTCCTTCTGCTGCTCCAGGTGAATAACAAAACAGCAGCAAGGAAAACACCCAGGAGGCCACCTCATCAAGAACTGCAAAGTCACTCAAAACCACGACTCTGGGAGAGATGGATCGCTCTGGAGCGCTGCACTGAAACCACCTGCAGTGCCCTGGCAGCTCCAATCCCACAGACAGAGCTGACAGGACATGGGGACAGCACCAGAGCCATGGAGATGGGGCGCAAGGCAGCACAGGCTCTGAGGTGGCAGACAGAGGGGGGAATATTACTGGAAATGGGCGAGACACTGGGATTAGCTCCAGCAGACTTAATCTTCCAGTGCGATTATGCTACAAGTTTTTCCTTCCTCCTCCCCTGCCCTGGACAAGCCTCCCAGGATAGCTGGGTCCACTCACTGCATCTCCAGCCCTCATCACCCAGGTGTGACCTGGGCTGTGCTGTGCCAGAGCCCTTAGAAATATTTATTATTTATTCCCCTAGGAGCAGCTGGGAACTGGCTCCGCCAGCAAGGAGCAAAGAGGGTGTTTGATATTCAAATCCCAGTTCAAAGCAGAAACACCTCAACTTAAAAGGCATCCAGGGGAGGCTGAATTTACATCCCAGCTTTGAAATGCAGAATCCCATTTCCTAATGAAGGAAAGCAGCATTGTGAAGGAAAACAGCTCCCCACTGGGACTTCCTCAAACACAGGGAATAAAGTCCCCAAGGAGATCATGAGACACCACAGGGTGAGAGGATGCTCATGCATAGGCTCCTGGCTCATCATCCTCTCTAGAGTCAGGTTTTGACCCAAGAAAGTTGGCTCCTTAAAAGTGTTCCCCAAAATAATCCTAGTTTAAGTATCAAACATCTCTTTCACTCAACTGTTTTGGCTGTCACCACCTCCAGAATCATCTCACACGTTTAAAATACTCACTCTCAGCCTTAAATACTGATTTTTTTTCTTTCACCTCATCCGGTCATGCACTGCCTCCAAGGAGTAATTCCCTTGGACATGATGCCCAGATGCATCTCAGCATGCTGAGGGTGGTGAAGCCCTGGCACAAGTTGCTCAGAGACGTGGCTTCACATCCCTGGAAGCGTACAAGGCCAGGCTGGATGGGCTTGGAGCAACCTGGGACAGTGGAAGATGTCCCTTCCAACCCAAAGCCATGGACACCCTGATCTGCAGGACTTTAGGACAGCCCCAGCCCCCCTCTCTGAGGCCTGCACACACCAGAGACAAGCAGAAACTCTTGGCAGGAGACAGGCAGCACATGGATACCTGGATACCGGGAGTCAGGGCAAACAAAACAACGGGAGGGGGAAAAAATATCCCAATCTCATCTCCTGTGTGATCTTTACAAGTAGCCTGGAGAAGAACAAGCTCATAGTTTCCCCTGCACAGCTCCCTGCTGCCGTGCCAGGGGCCATTCCCAGCAGACCCATGTTTTTCTCAACAGCAGTGTCTGCTGGAAGGATGATAAATGAGAGTCTCTCATTTAGCCAGAGAGGGAGAAATGCTGTGTCTCAGGGCAGGTCTAACGCCACGGGCCAGGCACCAGGGGCAATGAAATCTTCTTGAACCCATGCCCAGCTTTTTTATCCAAACCATCCATGTGCTGCCTGCTTCCAGCAGGCAGAGAAGAGGGAGGGAGAGCTTTCCCTCTCTGCTGAGTAACTCCTGGGCCACATCCCCCCCGAGTTACCTTCATACTCCAGTGCCAGTGCCTGATTAGAAAAAGAGTAATTAAAGGCAGATTACTGATTAACCAGTCATCACAACCAGGCTTTTCCTTGCTTGGCTGCTGGTGCACGACTCTGCCACTGGCATTTTGTGTACTCAATACCGATAAACCTGCTCCTTCTTCTCCCTTCCCAGTCTTTTTGGGGAGAGACAAGTAACTTTCAGCTGAAATGGCCACACCGGTGCTTAGTGCAGCTGGTTCTTCTTGCCAGAAAGCCAGTCCATTTGTTACACATAAAATCAGATTTGAACACAATGAAATCCATTACTGCTCCATTGCCATCCCCTGAAACATCATTATTTTCTTCTTTCAACAGGCTCAACCTAATTTCTCCGTAGGCTAAGGAGGATTTGACGGCAGCCAGGGGTTTGGAAGCAGCATCATGTTCCACCAAGAAGGGAGCTCATCCTTTATCCACAGGCTCAGCCTCACAGAGAGCAGGATTAGAGAAACAAGGAGAATAAAACCTCCCCTGGAACTCTGCTCTCCAGGCAGCCACATGGGAGAAGGATGTTTTCCTGCAGCTCCCAGCCCTCCCCTTGAGCCAGTAGCTCCCTGAGCCTTATCTTTCCCTCTGTCTCCCCAGTGAGGATTCTCCATGACCTACAGACTAGGATCCATAAAAACAAAGAGGATAGATAAAAGCAATACCTAGTGGGTTTGCAAGCAGGTAAAGCAAACAGCACAAAGCTCCCAGAAACATCCAGCATGAGCAGCACAGATTTCATCCCAACATTCACTAAGCCAGATGATTACAGAACAAACCCTCCCTCAGGGCAAATAGTGGGGGGCAGAGCGGGGATTTCCCAATCCTGGATGAGGAAAGGGCCACTGTTGGCCAGGAGAACCCTGCAACAGAAGCAGTGTTGGTGGCACGACCTGAAAGCTGAAAGTCAAAGCTAAAATGTTGCCCCACAGGCCCCAAAGTGGTACCCAGGCACAGGGAAATCTCCAGAGGACATTTCCATGAATAACAATGGATTCCATACTCTTCCTAACATCTTCTACTCAATCCTTAAACTTCTCCCTTCTCCCTAAAAGGAGTGTGGGAACTGCACTCCTTCATTCAGCTCCAGTCCCCTTTTGCCATAATTTCATTTTGCCAAGCAAGGCCGCTGCTATTCCTTAATCCAATTGACATTTTAAACCATGCTGTTCTCCTTAACTCGGTTATCCTGCTCCTATGGGAGGCGGGGAACGGGAGAGAGCTGCAAATCTCTTCCAGACATTTTGCCCTGTATTTTCTTTGGCTCACTTCCTGTGAAATGCTAGAAATTATTGTGGAGATGGTATTTCGTGAGGGATTTACTTGCTAACGGCATCCTAGAAATACTGGCAGCGCTCCTCCTGAATTCCTTTCAGGACAAGGAGCAAGCCACGCATTTCCATTTGCAATATATAAAACATCCCAGCTCAGGCGTGCCCTTGGTTTAGAGAACACTCAATAAAAGGGCTCCCCATTCCTGAAAGTGTTCCAGGCCAGGGCTTGGAGCGACTGGGGACAGAGGAAGGTGTCCCTGCCCATGGCAGGGGGTGGCACTGGATGAGCTTTGAGGTTTCTTCCAATCCCAGCTGTCGCGTGATTCTGGAATTCCAAGTTCCTCAGCACATCCCTTGTTATTGCCATGATCCTGCTAAGCCCAGAGCCCACCAACCACTGGGCTGGACTCCCACCCGGCAGTGCCCAGCAGCCTTCAAAAGGCCTTCAAAATGGACTTAACTCTCTAAAGACTGAATAAGGAACCGCCACCTCCCCTGATCCTTCTGCAGAGCCAGGAATGAAGCCCTGCTCTGCCAGGCCTCAGACTCACCGTCATCAGCTCCTTCTGGAAGGATTTCCTCTCCTTGTTCTCCACGCTGTTGCAGTCTTCCTTCAGCTTCTCCAGGACAGAGGCCACCCTCTCCGGCTCGCTGTCCAGCTCTGCCCGGCAGAAAAACGTGAGGGGCAAGTTAAGGTAGCCCAGGGCATCGGCGAAGGAACGCCAGCTGCTGAGGTTCTCCATCAGCAGAGTCCTCACCGAGGCGTAGATGTAGGTCAGGAACTTGCAGGGCCTCAGGATCTGCTCCAGCAGCAGGCTGGTGGTGAGATCCGGCCCAGAGAAGTAGCTGGGCTTGACCTTCCCGACCACCAGCACGTTTTTGGTGTGCACAAGGCCGATTTTCCCCTGGTAGTAGCCAATGTACCACTCCTTGGTCCACAGCTGGCCTTTCAACCTGATCTTCTCCTCACTGAGGAGGGCTATGACATCTCCCTTCTTGTACTCCAGCAAATAGTGGTTCTTGCTCTGCCTCACCACCGTCTTCAGCAGCTTCCCGTACTTGAGGCTCAGCACCGGCCGGTCCTGAAAAACCGGGTACTTGGCGGTGGCAGCCAGAGGGGAGAGTATGATCTTCCCCACCTCGTTCTTCTTGAGGAACCGCCTCTGCCCCGTGGGTTTGATGGCGCTTTTTGGAGGCGGCTGCGGCGTCTGGACACAGAACTGGGTCAGAATGGAATCCTGGTCATCCTTGACTTGTATCCTCAGTGTGAAGTCTGAGAGCTCGTTGGGATCATGGGAGGTGATGGGGAAGATGAGGCGGCTGACCTTGCCCAGCTTCATCTGGAAGCCCCGGACAATCTTGGCTTGCTCACTGGCCTTTACCTCATAGTTGGTCATGTTGGAGAACATGCAGAGCTTGAGGTCCTGGGGCCGGGACAGGGCAAACTGGTGCTTCCCCCAGAGCTGGAGGGCGACAGGAGCCGGGCTGTGGGACTGCCTGGTGACCTCGTTGACCAGCAGGGTCTTGGGCGCGCACTCATGGCCAAACATGGCCACCACGGTCTTGAAGGAAGGGTGGATGTGCTTGGGGCCGTAGACGCCCACCGTGATCTTCTTGCTGATGTAATCCCACACAGTGTAAGGGTAGAGGATGTTCTGGCCCTGCGCCACGGCTGCCACGTACATGCAGGGCTCCAGGTTCTCCAGCTGCACCTGGATCGTGTCCCCGTAGGAATAGCTCAGCTGCATCGGCGTGTAGGGCCCCTCCTTCATGTCACTGCGCAGGCACTGCAGCCCCACCAGGCTCTTGCTCATGATGTCGCTCTTGACCTCTGCTGACACCTTCATCTCCAGGATGATGAAGGTCTTCACCTCCATGTTGCTGAGCTTGATCTGCAAGACAGGGCTGATGGTGCTGCACTTGTCACTGTTCAGCTCCAGCGGCGGGTCCAGCATGGCCTTCATGGAGATCTGCTGCGTCTCCCCGGGGCACACGTGGCCCTCGGGGACGTGGATGCTGATGTTGGTGTCTGGCAGCTGGACGGCCCCGCCAGAGCTGTCCAGCTTGCACACGATGTTGGTCTCCACCGGCTGCGTCTGACCCCAGCCAGGATTTTGGCCAAGCAAATCCAAGTCATGGCAAGACCGAGCCAGCTTCCTGTGGTTCAGCCACGCTGTCCTAAAATCCTCCCTGCTCTGGAACTGCTCAGGGGTGGGAGACTTCAAACCGCTGAAGAAACCCAACGATGCTGGCGTGTCCGACTTGGCCTGGAGGACGGACAGCTCTGACAAGCTGTAGGAGCGTTTACTTCGGAAGAAAGGGTTGTCCCTTCTCACGGGCTGGTCCACATCCAGCCTGTTCGTGGAGGGAAGCTCATCAAAAATGTTCCCCAGACTGCTGTTGGCAGCCAAACCGGGAAGAGCCAAAGTGGGAGCCCCTGTATCAAAGAGCAACAAATCCACAGCGACGCTGGAGTCGGACTCTCTGTCCGAGCCAGGCGCTGCTTGCAAATTCCCATTCAGGAACGGGTTGGTCTGCACTCCGTTCAGGAAGGGGTTGTTGTGGAAGGATTTGGCAGAGTTTCTCTTCACATCAGTCCATTCCCCGAGCAGGTCCAGCTCCTTGACACCCTCATCGGGGCTCTCCAGCAGATTGTCGATCACCCCACTGTCCGTGAGGGAGGAGTTGCGGTGGTTCACGGGCTGCACGTAGGAGGACGGGATGTAGCCCATCTCCGTGGTGTTGTGGGCGTACCACCACTCCCCTCCTGACGTGTCCAGCACGTACAGGTGGTCCCCCTTGGAGAACTTCAAGGTGGTGAAATTTGTGGGGCAGTAATCCTTGATTGCTACGACTTCCTTCGCGTTCCCGAAGGATGTGGGGTTGTCCACCAGCAAGGCACTGGGAGAAGGCACTGCAGAGGCAAGGAGGAGACAGCACTGTGAGAGATGAACAGCAGAGTCACCACTGACTCAGAATCCTTTATTCCAGGTTCACCCCTCCAGGCTGTTTTAAGGGATGAAGGTAGTCTTGGAATCACTGAACCATTAAAGTTGGAAAAGACCTCCAAGACCATCAAGTCCAACGATCAACCCAGCACTGCCAGGTCCACCACTAAGCTATGTCCTCAAGAGCCACATCTATGTGTTTTCTGAACACTTCTAGGTCCACTAATTCCCTGGGCAACCTCTCAAGCCTGGAGGTAAAGTTTTTGCAAGAAAACTCCACTATTTCTGCTACATTCACCCCCCTCTTCCCTGAAGGGCTCGTCTAAATCCAAGATAACCCTCCCTACAGGTGAAAAGCCCTCTTGCTCTGCTGTAATCCCTCTCCTGCACATGCCAAACATGCCCAGAGAAGCTGTTGCTGCCCCATAATCACTGGAAGTGTTCCAGGCCAGGTAGGATGGGGCTTGGAATAGCCTGAGCTAGTGAAAGGTGTCCCTGCTTTCAGGTCCCTCCCAAATCAAACCCTTCTGTGATTCTAAAGGTTACCCAGTTTGAACCCTCACAGAATCCCAGCACCTCCATCCCACATGGCTGTTCTGGTCCTGGCAGCATCTCCAACCTCCCTTGCAGAAGTGCCAGTGGAAGAGTTTTCAGCCAGGGGATCCCAATTTACATCCAGGCTGGGTTGAGCCTACACTGCCACCCTATTTCTTGACTTTCCTCTCATTTTCAGGACATGTTTCTGTAAAATGCGCTAAAAACAAGCTGCAGATGATGTTCCATCCATGGCTGAATGTGTGCTGTCCCCCTAGACAGACTGAAGAAAACAAGGAAGGCTGGATTTTCACCAGCAGGGAGCTGCAAGGGAACTGGGACAGCACCTGCTTCAACAGGCTCAATAGCTCTGGGAGGAAAAGGGAGTTTAGAAAACACAGGAAGCCCTTAAAATCCCAGAGACAAAGGGATGGGAGTTCGGACTGCACATCCCTGCAGTCACCACTCGCTGGCTGGCAGCACTTCTCACCCATGGAAATAGCAAGGCAAGAAAAGATACAGCTGAGCAAAGAGAAGCCTTTCAACACAGCCTGGGGATTGAGCACTCAGAGAAGAGTGCTGAACAACTCATCTGCCAGCAGGCAAAGGTGTGAGGACATTCATCCAGTGGAAAACTACACAGAAACTCCAAACTGGAATTATTTTGGCAACCTGCCAGGCTGGAAACTGCTGTTAATCCAGTCATCCTGCACGATGGAGCACTTTTGGTGTCAGATCAGACAGCCGAGTGGCTGTTCCTATGTCCCTCCAGCTGGGCATGCACGGGTTAACAGGGATGTGCTGAAAACCCTTGGAGAAGAGGAGCAATTCCTAGCTTTGCATTAAAACCCATTTCATCTGCAGCAAGCGTTTGATGTTCAGGTGCTACACCTGCAAAAACAATTGCTTCTGTGCCTGTTTATTTTCAAGGCCCTCAGCGGTCTCCAGCTTCCACCTGGAGTTTTTCCTTGGGATGCTCTCCTGCCAGGGGAGCAGTAATTCCCCTCCCACCTGACCACAGCATTTATGCTGGGTAAGGAAAACAAAGCAGGGGAAAAAAAACACAGAAGATGGGGGGGGGGGGAAAAAAGGGTTATTGGAGGAGCAACCTACACGTTTCCAGTGCTGGGGAGAGGGAGCTGTCCCAGGGGGTGAAGATGGGCCTGAAAGGAGGAGGGGGATGCTCCCCACGCACCTTTGACATCACAGAGTGTGGTTTCAGCAAAGCCCTCGCCCAGGTCGATGAGTGTCCCCTCGGACTTGCAGCGTGGGAGCCCTCCCGAGTTGGCCGCCCGGATCCTCTGCGCTGCCATCTCCGCTCCCGGCGGGCTCTACATGGCCAGGGCCTCTCTGCCGATGATGGGGACCCCGCTGTCACCTCGGGGAACCAGTCTGAGGGACAGAGACACAGGCCAGGGTGTTAGCAAGGCTGCAGGTCCCCCCATGACGCCCACACGCTAATCCCATGGTGCTGATACAGGAGAGCCTGTCCTGTCCTTAAACCACCATGGAAGAGAACCTGGGTGCTCCCAGGAACCACCGAGCTGACCACAAACCCGTGGAGAGCAAGGACAGCCTGGTCCTGCAGGATGCTGGACACAGCCCCACACAAAGTAGCCCTCTGGCCTTTAGGAGGCCAAAAAGACTTTTGGGAATAAATACGCTGCTCCCAGGATGGTAAATTAGTCCTTCTCCCCATTTCCTAAACATTTCCACATTGCTGTAACACAACTATAAAACCACCAAGCACTTGGGCTGCTGTGGGAGCACAGAAGACACACAGGACTGGGCTTTTTCCCTGTTCGAATGGTTATCCCTCTCTCCCACTGCAGCATTACCTAGGATGGGGACTGGCTCTTCCCACTTGCTCCCTGCATCCCTCCCCTCACCTGGCCAACCAGGACAAGCAGTATCCCTTCCTGCACTGAATACCATAAAAACAAAGGGGTTTTCCCTCCTTTTTTCTAGAAGCACTTGCAAAAACACTCCCAGAAACCCCATGGAAGAGAAGCTGCATCAGCCCACTGGAGCCGAGAGGGAAACGAGCCCGTTCCCACAGGACACCCCGACCACCAACGCTGCGGCTGATGCAAGCATGGGCAAGAGCTCTCCTGACGTCACCCGTGTCCTCTGGAGCTGGGACAGTGCCCAGATGGGCCAGGACAAACAGGGGAGGCTGCAGGCATGGCTGGAGCACAGCCTGAGCCCTGAGTTGCTACTCCAGGTTTGCACCACGGAGCAGGAATGCTGTCTGGTGTACCCGGGATCATCTCAGAAATTCTGGATTCAGCTCCTGCCTCCTGCTCCCTCAGAGCTGCCACAAAACCCCAGCCTGACTGCAAAATCACCAGTAGGTCTCAACCATAAAAGTTTTAATTAAAAGTTATATCCAAATTCCTTGTTTTACACAGAGCTTTTCATTCACTCCTAATGCTGTTCTTCCTTTCTCCCCCTCCCATGCATTTTTTTTCTTTTCCTCCCTCTGCTTGAAAATGAAATCAAGCAGAAAATAACAGCCAGACCCAAATTCCCTAGGTGGGAATACAGACCTGATGTCTCCTCAGGCACTGTGAGAGGGAACAGCAAGTCCTGAAGGATTTGGTGCCCTTTCCTGGAATGCAGCAAGAGGAAATTTGCAGGGGAGAGCCTAAGCAGGAGATACTCCAGCCTGCTTGAAATGCTTCCCAAGCCATCCCCGGGGCTGGTATGCCGGGAATGTGGTTGGCTGGAAGGGATGCATCAGGCTGCAGCCAGAAAAGGGAAGGGAGAACTTGTGTGCAAACATTTCCCCTTGGAGGAGATCCTCCTGTCGGGTCTGCCGGGAGCAACCCAAGGGGAAAGGGTTTGGCAGGGAATGAACACAGGGAAACCAGGCTTCGAGTCAAGGCTGAGCTTATCAGAGCTGAGACAGGTAAGAGAGAAGATCTGGAGCGAGACAAAGGAACAATCAGCAGGAAGCTCCAGCAGGAAGCAAGGAAGGGAGGAAGGATGCTCCCCTTGGCCAGCACCCTTCACCATCCACTCATTTTCCCATTCATGCCATTTGGGATTGCAGCTTTTCCAGGGGGCATGGAAAGACCCCAAACACACAGTGCCTCCCTCTAGAGACCCCACATTTACCCAGTTTTGGAGATTCCTGCACACAATCTTGTTTAAAAGAAAAATAAATAAAATCAATCCGCTGTGGCATCCCAAAATTCCCCCCCGCTCGGGCAGCCCTGCACAAAGCAGGAAAAAACCAAGTGTAAGCCACAAATATGTTTTGAAGCACCTGCCTGCTGGTCCAGCATCAAATAAATTTTATATTAATTATGGCAGCTACAGCCCTGACAGCTCTCACTGACATATCCACAAGCCTGGAATTTGCAGGGATGCTCCCCCTCCCTCTTATTTATACAAGGAGATGGGAAGCTTCCTGCTAAAGGCCTCTGACAGATGTGGCTGTGTGGAGAAAGAGCTGTAAATCCTCTCTGCATCGAACCTGAGGCCCCAAAAGGCAGTGAGAATCTACACACAGAAATGAGGGATAATGTGGAAAGGCATTTCCTCTCCTGATAGCAGCATCCTGGATCTGTCTGTCCCTCCTGGATCTCTGTCTGTCCCTCCTGGATGTAGGGATGCACACATACACACACACACTGAAAGATGGGGGCCAGGCCCCCCACAGCTGGATTTAGGATGGGAGCCCTGTTTTTGGAGCTGAGGATGCACCCAAACTGTTTCTGAAGGCGGGAATAACCAGCAAACCCTCAAATTCAGGCTGTGTGAGGATAAAAGGGATAAGTGGGGGGAAACAAAGGGTGGAAGGGGTGAGATTTGTTTAGAAATCACTGAGACAATGGTCTGCAAACTCCACTGAAAGCGCTTTAAATTTAGCCTGGGGTTAAATATAAACCAGGGAAAAACCCAGCCCCATCTGTTTACCCAAAGCCACAAACAGCATCTGAAAGGAATGGTGGGGGGAAGGAAACCAGTGGGCAACCAGCTTGTCCTGCAGCTTCTCAAAGGCACCCACATCTGCTTTTCACACTGTTTTTTCCCTCCTGCGAGGCACAGGGAATGCTGCAGGGTCAAATCCAACCCTACAAGCCAGAACCTTTTCCAAAAATCCAACCTAAACATCCCATGGCACAGCTCCAGCTGCCCCCTCAGGTGCCACCAGGCACGGAGCAGCAGCAGGTCTGGGGAAGGTGATGTGTCACATCTATTAAAAAAAAAAATAAATGTGTCACACACAAAAAAATAGATTAAAAAAAATATATGTGTCACATCTACTAAAAAAAACGCTTACTAAAACCTGACTGAAAACTAAAGCCAACCGTCACTTTTCCTGCAGCACCTGAACACACAGCACTCAGCATCCCAGCTGCAGCAGGGAAAAGGTTAAAAATAACTTCTGCAAAATGTCTGGTACAACTTAGCCCAAAAGTCCAACTGCAGGCCCAGGGGAGCCCCCTAGGACCTCCTGGCACAGGCAGAGCCCCAGCTCCATCCATCATTCCAAGCTCATTTGATGGGATTATGGGATGGACCCACCTGTGGCCAGACACTGAGCTATCAAAGACACACCACGGGCACCCAGCCATGCTGGACAGGGAAAATCAATCCCAGGAAAAATACGAAAAACATTTCCTGGAGCAAAGCAATGCAATAGAACCATGGGAACACCCAAAAGTGCACAGCCCCGAGGGTGGGAAGCAGGATCTGCTGCAGGCCAAGGGTGGGAGAAGACCCTTCCAGGAGCCTCAGTGAGGGAAAATCCCTGGCTGTCAAGAATTTGGGCTGGTAAGAGCCAGGAGGGCTGGGCAGTTCCAAGCACCCTCAGGGCTGGAGATGGGGCCAGGTCCTTCCAGGTGCACCCAAGGAGCTGCCACCAGCAAAGGGAGCAGAGCACATCCTGCCCATCCCACATTCCTAGTCCTCCCCAGAGCTGCAGGGTCCATCCCATTTCTGGGGGAAGCACAAGGAACAGGAGCCACGGTGACACGAGAGTGGTCAGTCCTGCCATTACTACCACCCCAAACCCCAGTTTTTCCTGGAAAATCCATTAAAAGCCTCTCAAGACTGTGGTGCAAGCTCAGGGGAAACCTCCCACCTTTCCCTTGGCTACAAATTGAATATTAGGAAAAAGAGAAGGAGCTTCCAATCAATCCCTCATCATCCTCTCCCCACACCAAAGCCAAGATCAACTCCAGGCACTTGTTGCTTTATGGCTTTTAATCTGCTTTTTCTTTCTCCAAAGTCAAGTTCCTCTGGCTCTCCTACAAACATAGTAGTGTTTTTGGAGGTTTCTTTTAAAAACAGTCGGCTTTGCTTGGATATGAGCAAATTGAAACTTTTTCTAGGGAGGAATTCATGTCCCAGAGCCACAGCGCTCCCCACAACACTTGTCCCACACAATGAATTTACTGAAAACGTTGCTTTTATCAGTCACAAAAACCCAAATAACTCAAATCTGTGGGATGAGATGCAGACAAGACCCCTCCACACCCTGGGGACACCCCAGCCCTGAGGGAGCTGCTCAGGGAGTGCCAGATGACACCTCTCCACTGCAATGTGGAAGAAGCTGTAAAAAGCCCCAAAGTTACTGAAAGTGCCAATTTTTAGGATTTAGGAACTCGGTTTTGCCAAGTTTAGGACTGATTTAGGAACTCGGTTTTGCCCTGTGAATCCTTCACGTTCAAGATCTCCCTCGTGGCTATGACACAACACAAAGCTTGACACTCTTCCCCCCAGTGGAAAATGACCCCGGCACCTCAAGAAGTCCCTCCTTTTCCCATGCTTGTCCCTGACAGATCCTCAGGCAGGTGAAAAAACTCAAAACTGAACACACCAGCACAGCCCAAGTCCTCTGCATGCAATCCTACAAGGCTGGGATGGCTTTGGAAGCAGCTAGTGGCAAGGAACAGGCTGACGAGCTTGTGGCTCGTGTCCCAGTGATCCAGGTCTCTTCCACAAGCCTTGCTGGTGAGGATGGGTGGGGAAGAGCTGGCTGCTGCTGAGTTTTTCCCCTCAGCAGTCCTGCCCAAGCATTCCCCAAGTCTGATTCCAGCCGTGCCATGTATCCTGGTGATTTCTGACCCTGCTGCCTCTCTCTTATCTCCTCCCCCTCCTTAACGCTTGTGCTTGCCAAGCCGATGCTTTCATCTTCCAAAAAAAGGAGAAAAGACCCACCCAAGCCAAGCAAAGATAAACGATCCCTTCAGACAACACCAAACACCAGCTCTTTGTATCAAAAGAACACCCTGGTGTGAACTCACACGTCCGTCCCACCACGAGCTTCCCGGGATCTGCCAGGAACACAACACGCGGTGCTTTCAGCCCCTTCTCCAGCAAACAAGAAGAGACTTGTGGAAGCATTGGGACCTCCCATCCCTCCTGCAGCACTCTCACGTCCCAGGGGTTTGCTTTGGAGCCCATTCCCGCCATGTGATGTGGGAATGACTGCACCCAACGCTACCGCGCTGTGCCCTCCGCTCCCTGCCAAGCCCCATGGAAAAATCCTGCCCTGGAGCTCCAGCCTGGCTCAGCTCCTGCTGGCAGGCAAGGGCAAGCCAAGCACAGCCAGCTTGATGGAGAAGGGAAGGAATGAAGGAAATTTTGGCTGAGTGTGTGCTGGTGCCTGGTGTCCGTCACGGCCTCCCTGCCGGGATGTCACCCTTCACAGGCAAAGCAGGAAGAATGGGAAAGCTTCCTTTTATAGACTCTGGAACACAAGTCCTGCTGGATATCCAGCTCTATGAGACCCAAATATAAATGAGTCCTGAGGGTGAGAAAAGGGAGCTTTCCCTGCAGGACCTCCTGCTGCTGCCCAGCACTGATGCCATGGCAGAGGAGGGTCCTGGAGCTGCAGGCACCACCCTCGAGCACTCACAGCAACCTCAGAGCCCCAAATCCCTGAAAACGGTGCTGGTGTGGCAGAGGTTTAAAAAACATGGAAATGCAGGGAGGTGCTGGAGGTGCTGCACAGGGCAGGAACCCTTGTGAGGTTTACAGGGCCACCAAAAAAGATTTTCTTGAGACAACAGCCCAGGTCTCCCCACTCCAGAGCAACACAACCATGACATGCACATCCATCCTGATAACACAGGCAAGTAAATCAAAAAAGCTGGACTTGCTTCCACATGGTTTCAACACTACCATGTGCTGCAAGACCAGCCACCCCCTCTGGCATCCCCCAAAAAAAGCAAGGCAAAGAGATGCCTCCAGCAGGATGGTCCTTGGTGTAGCGCATGCTGCTAGAATGTTGGCATGGAGAGTGAGGCACTCCCCAAGAGCAGATTAAAAACCCGGAGCCAATTAAAAACCCAGAGGTGGTGTCTGCCCAAACTGCTCCTTTGATCTTGCTTCTTCACCAAGAGACCTCAACGGGGACCATTCTGCAGCCTCAACTGGAGCTCTTGCCCAGAGGAGAGCTTGGCCAGTCTTTCCCTGAAACCACAGACATTTTTGTCTCCATAATGTCCATGGGTGGCTGGAAGGCAATGGAAAACTCATCTCCATCAGGAACAGGCTCTCATCTGATGTCCATCTCGTATCAGAAGAGGCAGAGTTCAGTCCTGGTCCACCCTGCCCCTGCTGTCTGCTCAACGCTCCTCCAAGAGAAAAACTACTTCCTAATTTAGGCAGGGCACTCCCAAAGGTGTTCTGGCTTTTTAACAGGGAGCTGTGGATAGATGCTCCTCTGGTAGGGCAAAGAGTTTAATCCAGACAAGTCCCACAGGGACCAACAAAACCATGAGAACCCAAAGTCACATCCACTGCTGCGATCCCAGGGCAGTTAAACATAAAAGCCACAAACTCAAGCTTTAAAACCTTGGACAGAACAGGAGTCCAGGAGAGACTTCCTCCAAGACCTCACAAGCCTCTCCAAAGTCCTTCAAAAGTCCAAGAGTCTGAACAGCCAGAACAAGACTGTTCCTGGAGGATGCTTAGGGCCAAAAGCCTGGACCAAATGTCTCACAAACAAGGAAACTCAGATTGGAGCTAGATCAGGCAACAGTCCAAGCTCTCACAGGCAATCGGTGCTGGAGGAGAAATGAAATCCAGATTTCCAGAGCCACAGTAAGACACTTTTAAAGAAAAGGTCCTGCCAGAATCACCAGGAAAATGCACAGAGACACCACGGTCACCCTGGAGATCTCAGGGCAACATCCACAAAGAGCAGAGTAAGGGAAACCACGGAAATCAAAAGGAGAGGAAACAGCTTCCCACCTCTGTGGATGCTGCAAGAACCATCTCATAATCACCCACTCAACCCCTCCTCCCCATCTCAAACCAACCAGATCCAGCTTGAAGGCAAAAGGCACTAATTGAGAAAATCCTGGAGCAGCTTGCTATCTTCCCACCCTTCAGCCGCAGTCCCAGCAGCTTCTCCTTCCTCAGATAATTTAGATGCTAATTTGGCCTTCAAGAGCTGTCAAAACCCAAAGTCCCCGAACTGCTGAGCTTCCCCCAAGAGCAGATGATCACAGAGCTATAACTGCATCAACACTTTAGAGTCCTGTCCCCATCACTCTTCACTGATTCTGCCCTTGCCTGGCGGAGAGGAGCTGCTGCAATGCCTTCCTTGTTCCTGGCTGGAAAACCAGTCCCACCAGCATGACCAGAGAAGAGGAGGCACAAGAAAGTCACTTGTCCTGCTGGCTGGACAGGCTGCCACCACAACTGGTGCAGAGAGGAGAGCACAAAGCTCCAGAGATGAGCTGCAGACCACCAGAGACAAGGTAGCTCCCAGCAGGTCGTAAGCGACAACTCCACGCAGCTCTCCCAGCCCAGTACACCATCAACATTGATCTGTCTCCAGGTATCCTCAGAAGGTCCATTTTTGGGAAAAACAAGGGGTTTTGTTCCCAACTCGCCATCGGAACACCAAGCACTAATGAATGAAACCTCTCTGGATTCCAAGAACTGATTCAAGATGGGTCAAAACCACCCTCCCCCTTGGTTTAATTTTCTTGCACACCTTCCTGATTAATCCATCACTGATCTGCTGCTGGATTACAGGACACTCTCAGCTATGCTGAAAATGCTGACAAGAGCCAAAAATCTCCTTTCCTCTCTTCGAGCAGAAACAAACAGAATCAGCACATTGCAAAGAATTCCCTCAAAACAGCAGGGTTTTTTAAGCTCCTCTTTGGTAAACATTCCCCAGCCAGATTTCCCAGGACACCTGGTTTTAAGCAGCTTAACCCTTTACTGGAATTGGTGGTCTTCTCATGGAACGGCAAGATGGAGGTTGATCACATCCAACTCAACTCACAAAGCAGGGATTTCCACGTTGGAAAGGGGGCAAAGACATCTGGAGAGCAAACTTCCAGATGATGATGCAAGTCAGAAGAGGACACATCAGAGAATCATGGAATGGTTTGGGTGGGAAAGGACCTTAAAGTTTGTCTCATGGGCAGGAATACAGTAGTTTCACGATTATAAACCGCACCTGAATATAAGCCGCACTTCCGGGTAGCTGGGAAGACCACGGGATTTGTCCATATATAAGCCGCACCTGAATATAAGCTGCGTTTTTTGTTTTGTTTTTTTTAACTCCACACGGCAGAGGGGCGGGGCGCTCTGGCCCAGCCCCACACAGCCCGGCTTCCCAGCGGCAGGGGCCAGGCCGCCCATGCGCAGCCCCC
>VRYO01002326.1:1009461-1050564 GCA_009812075.1 Sialia sialis
AGCTTTTTCAGGGGTGGGAATGAGCTTTCCAGGTGCAGACACCTACCTCTGCCAGCCAGGAGGGTGCCTGAGATACACCAAAACTGACTGCTGTTTATGCAACACAGGAGCAAACACCACGCCTGCCTGTTTAATTAATTACCCCCAAATTAAAGCCCGTCAGACTGCACAGGGACTCCATGCAACCTGCAAATTAACTCAACCTGGGGGTGAGGGAGGTCAGATAGCATCCAAGCAGTTGCTCCAAGCGTTTTCCACAGCATCAGGAGTGCCATGAAGGGGAAAAAGAAACCAAAACACCACCATCCACCCCCATCTGTCAGAGCTTCAGGGTTTTGTTGTTTCGGTCTCAGAGATGCTCCAGGGTTTTGTTGTTTCAGTCTCGCCAGGTTAAGAGCTGCTCAGTCCCATCACCGTGGGTCAGATGGCTGATAAGAAACCAATTTCATCACTTTTAAGCCCCAAATGTTTATGGGCAGGCTTTGTCTGCAAACAAAGCCAGGCCCTTTGTACCACAGCTTTACGTCAGTTTAAGAAACGCGCAAGTCAGGATTAACTCAGAAAGCCAAAGTCCTGTCCCTGCAGCCCCCACCATGTGTGATAGCAAAGCTGCCTCTCTGGGCCAGGACATAACCCTTGGCAAAACATCTAGCCATTTTGCAGACAGATGTCACTTATTTATCAAGGTCATTTGGTGTAAAAATAATAATTTATGCAAATTTGGCAAAAATCTTTGCTCAAAATTACTCTCCTTGCTGGACGGAGCAGGGTTGAAATCTCAAACACATTTTTTTGTGGTGTTAGTCACCAGGCAGAGTTAAAATGACACCTGAAAGTCATCCTAAAGCCATGGCAGGTTGTTCCCTGCTCAAGGCAGAGCTTTATGGCTCGAGTGGAGTCATTTCTACAACTCCCTATGTTGCACTTGTAGGAGCAAAACAGCTGCCACATGTGCATCAGACATAGAGCACAAGAGCATCCCTTAAAAAAGGGATGACTCCAAGCCACCACAGAGGGGAACATTTCCAAAGGACAAGCTATTCCCTCTGCTGGCTCCAAGAAGTCAGCCCCAGGCAAGGCTGGAAGGAGAGAGACCTGCGCTGACTTCTCATTGCCCAAGAGGAACCTCAAAGCCTCTCTGCTGGAGCCCCAGAGCCATGTGCTCCGTTCATTCCCACTGAGACTTGACGGAATCCCAGAAGGGTTTGGGCTGAAAATGAACCTTTAAAACCCTTCTTGGCCCATCCACGGGCAAACAAACCTTCCACCAGACCAGGTTGCTCAATTCCCACCTGAAAGACAGCACAGAGCCTAATTTTGGGGTTTTGGAGCTTGAATTAGGGGTGAAGTGTTACCAGCTGTGATAAGGGGTGGTTTTGGGCCAATCAAGTGCCCAAATTAGAGGAAACAAGACAAAGCCACTGAGAGCCACACAGGGGATACAGCAGAGCCCAAAGCTCATCCTTTACAAGACCACCTCTCTTCAGACAGTAAGGACTAAACTGAGGTTAAAAAGCCCCACATGTTCAGGGATGGGTTCCCTGGGTCAGCAGGCCATGAGCAGCACAGAATCTGCTCTGTTTATGGATTTATGTGGCAAACAACTTCAATCCCACCACCAGCTCTACCTGGAGGCTGCTCTGACAGCTACAGTGATGTGTTTTAATTTCCAGACCCAAAACACAGGGGCTGCAAGCAGCAGGCTCCTGACTGGAGAAGACAAATCCATGGCTGGCTCAGTGGAAGGTGTCCCTGCCCCAGAATGAGATGAGCTTTAAGGTCCTTTCCAACTCAAACCATTCCCTGATTCCAAGCAGGACACAGCAAGAACTTTGCAGGAGCTGAGGATGCTCTCCAGCACAACCAGCTGATGGACACATGCAGCCTGCAGGACTTTGCAGAGTCAGGCTGGAATTAGACACGCTCCTGATGAGGAAAAAAACTCCCTAAATATCAAACCAATGCAGATGGACCTTTCTTTCTTCCTTTCTCTCTCTTTTTTTTCTTTTTTTTTTTTTTTAATTAAAACTTGCTTGAAGTGCCATATAAAAGAAGTGAAATCCCAGGCACAGCTGACGCATCAGGAGAGATTTATATTTAGAAAAATGACTTGAGTACTCAATCAACAGGGAAAAAAATGGGAACTTTTTCTGCAGGGTCCAAAAGGAGGAAAGAAAACCAAAAAGGAGACAGTCACTACCACCAATTATTCCTTAGGGCAACATCCACTGGCATTTTAGCCTCCCAACAATCCACTTTTGCAGTGAATCCAGCTTTTTTTTTGCCATGCATGATCCCAGTAAACAACATTTACAGCAGGAACACATGATGTGCATCACAAGACAACTGGCACCAGTATTATTTTTAAATACCATCAGCTCTGCTTTAAACAGGACGATGGGAAATGTGTTATTACTTGGGAATAAAACAAATATATTAAGGCAATGAAAAAAAAAAAAAATAAAAGCCATTACCAAGTTTTGCAGAGTGAAGATTTAAAGACAGATAAAACGGAGCACCACCAGAAAAATATAATCCTTCAAAATCTGCCATTCCTCCTGCTGTATTATTCATTTGGAAGCTCTCACTGCAGAAGTCAGAGCCCTGCTTAGCCGGATATCCGATCGTTTGCTGGGCCTCATCCCAAATTTCTCCAGCATTACTCACATTTTTTTGTGCAGAAAGGGAGGGTGAGGATTTTCTAGTGAAAGGCAAAAGCGAGGCAGAAGTGTCTGCAGCATTACAGAGTGCGGGATTTCCACAGACAGGCTCTGCTTCCAAATTATTCCCATCCACAGAAGAAGAATGAAATCAGGGAGCTCCTCAGAGTCTGCCCTGCTTTGGAGCTGAGGATGAACCGGGACCTCTCCAGGAAGGAGCACTGGGCAGTGGATGCTCATCCCAGAGGAAGATGCTCTGCATCCTGGTAGTTCCCAGCAGGATCACCTCCCCTACAGCACTCCCACTGGGAATTACCCTCTGTCCCACTTTCACAAGTTTTGTTGCCTTAAACAGGAATTACCTGCCCTTTCCTCTCCAAGCCAGGGGAGCATCTGATGTAGTATCATCATTCTGTGATCACAATCTCCTAAAAATTTGGCCCAACAGCAGATATTCCCACACGGATTTATTTTCCCAGATGAACCAAAAGCCCTTTTAGAGCCCATTTTTGGACTGCAGAGAACATGGTTTAACCTTCCCATGGAGAAACATTGATGCTCCGTGCCTCAGTTTCCCTGCACCATTTTCCAGTGGTACCCAAACTCTTCAGGACACACATTCCCCCTTTTTGCCTGAAGGATGCATCTCCACCTGCCTGTGCTCAAGTTTCCACCACCAGGAAAAACAGCTTCCCTCAGGACGTCTGTAAGGCCAGGCTTTAAAACAGAGCCCAACACAGGGAGCTAAAGCCAGGATGGAACGGTCACCATGCCCACAAGAGGTTAAACACTCACCCTTCCCAAATCCCTGCTCCAGGGCCATGCATTCCTCTCCTCCAACAGTGTGCAGGGCTTTTCTCTGCTTGTTCTTCCTATGTCCTGGCAGAGCAGGAGCTGCAGAGGAGCCTCAGGGATGTCCCATGGAAAGGCAAGGTGCACAATCAGGGAATGCTCTGGGCTGGAAATACCCTAAAGCCCATCTCATTCCCATGGGCAGGGACACCTTCCACTGTCCCAGGTTTCTCCAAGCCCCAATGTCCAACCTGGCTTTGGGCACTTCCAGGGATCCAGGGGCAGCCACAGCTTCTCTGGGCACCCTGTGCCAGGGCCTGCCCACTCTCAGGGGGAACAATTCCTTCCCAATATCCCATCCATCCCTGCCCTATAAACCTGTGAGTTTAAAGCAATTCCCCCTTGTCAAACATCTCCCAGTGCAGCTCCAGAAGCGGGGATGCTGTGGAGAGCACAATACATCCCGTGGGGATTTGCACGAGTCCCTGTGTCCTCCCCGTCACCAGGGCGGAGCTGTGACCTCATTCCAGGGATCTCATCAGGCTCTGCAGGAGCCCAGATGGACCATCTGGCTAATTGAGTTAATTAAAGCATTTTTCAGCAGCGATTAACTTTCAGGCAGCTCTCCCTGGGGAGCAGGGGCCACAGCTCGGGAGCATCAGGAGGGAAAGATGGAAAAATTACTTGGAAGCACCGATGGCACCAAGCTGTTTCTGAGCAGTGTTTGCTGACTCCAACAGCTCTCAGTGAGAAAACCAACCCCAAATCTCTCCCAGGCTGAGCAGGATATGAAGACCCAGACAGAGGAGGAGAGCCACCACAGTCATGTCCCCATCCCAGAACATCCTTCCCAGGCAAGCCTTGGAATGATGAGCTGGCCAAGGCCAGCACCTCTGTTTTGCTGATGAGGTAATTGCCACCTCTCAGGGACAGCAAACCCTTTGTTCATGGCCCATTCCCAGAAAACCACTTCCAAAGACCCCAGGAAAGCCTTGTTTTGTGGTCTCACTCCCTGATAAGCTCAGCTGCTGGAAAAGAGACACTTTCTGAGAAGCTGGTATTAAAAAAAAATAAAAAAAAATAAAAAAAAATACACCAAACACCCCCAAAATAACCCATCCCAGTGCTGGGGATGCCAGGTTTTCCTCCCCTTTCCCCAAAAAAACGACTTGTCCCATCTGAGCAATCAGGGATGCAGAGGTACCACTCCAGGGGAGGCTGCTCCAAGGGAAGACAAGCTGTGGGATGCATCCCTCCCTCTCCTCCTCTCTTTTTTGTGGGATGCACTTGGGCATCACCCTTTTGTTTTCTGGGATGCATCCCCCACCTGCTTTTCCTTTTTTGTGGGATTTACTCACATTTCCTCCTTTTGAGGGATACCCTCATCTCCTCATCCCCCTTTTTTTTTTTTTAAGGTATACACTAGCACAGTTCCTCTTTTTTCCTGGAGGCACCCACACAAACCCTTCTTCTGTGGGGTGCACTTGCACAGCTCTTTTCATTCAGAATCTACCCACGCATCCACTCCTCCTGTTTTTGTTTTTTTTCCTTAGGATGCACTCAGGAATCTCCTCCTCCTTTTTTGCGGGATGCACTCCCCATCTCCTTTTTCTGGGATGCACCCCTACCTCCTCCTCCTTTTTTTCTTCTGCAAGATACACTCACACAGCTCCTGCTTTTGTGGGATGAACTCATGGATCTCTTTTTTTCTTTAGGACGCACTCAAGCATCTCCTCCTTTTTTTTCTACCCTCAAACCTTATCCATGGCAAGGACCAGTTGCTCCTAGGCTCACTGGGAACTATTCCCTGCGCTTCCTTAAGGATCCAAACAGCTCAACCTGCCCCAAAGGTGCAGCCACACTCGCCCAAAAAACCCCCACTGAGGATGTTTTTGGCAAAATAAGCAATAAGGAGGGGATGTGGGGGAGAGAGCAGAGCAATTCCCAAGGCTGGCTTTCCATGCAGGCTGCTCTGCTTCCCAGAGCAACCCCACCCCGGGAGCACTAATCTGATGGCAGGTTTTCAATGGAGCAGCCAGGATGGGGAGGGAGAGAGGCTGGAGAGGGGGGAAAGAAAGCAAGGAAATGCCTCTGAGGTGAGGAGGGTTTTTTTTTTTCTGTCCAGGGACGCCTTGTTTTGTTTGCCTGCCTCCAGCGCGCTGCCATTTTCCGGAAGCTGGAGCGCTCACAAAAAATGGGAAGTTTCTCTTTGTTTAATTTTAGCCGTGGCAGCCTCTGCTCCAAGGGACCCAGCAACCCCCCCGGCTGCTCTGGGAACGGATGTGAGCCAGGAGGATGGAGCAGTAGCAGGGAATGAGGCAGGAATTAGGGATTTAACATCTCCCACAACAACAACGACCCGGGCTGAAATGCTCTCAGTCCCAGAGGTGTGTGAGACTTGGGAGACTTTGGGCTGAACTCCCTGTGTGACCACAGCATCTGTTACTCCAATTCTGCCTTTTTTTTTTTGCTCCCATTCCCCACACTTTACCTGTGAGGGTGTTTTTAGCTGGATAACTTGAGCACCTTCCCCCACCACGCCAAGAAAACGATGGATGCTGCACCCAGCCCTGGACACACTAAAAAGTCCAAGCAAACCCACTCCTGGGCTTATCCCAGATTCATAACTTGGAAAAGAACTGGAAAAGAGCTTTAGGATCACTGCAATGCCCATAAAACATCTCCTGCCCTGCTCCTCCGCACTGACCCAGCCGGCGCCGCACCACTGTTCAATTCCAAAAATGCCTTTTTTTCTTCTGTTCCTAAGGAAACAGCCGGCGTTGTTCAAACAAGGCCACACACCATGCCGACCCTGCCCCCCAAAAAACGACCTGGAACACTTCAGAGGGATGACCTAAAGCACTTTACCAGGCACAGCAGGAGAAGCGCAGCAGCTGGATTCACCCCCGGAGAGAGGAGGGAAGCACAGAGCTTGTGCGGCACGGGATGAGCAGGGCAGTCTCACAATACCACACCACGGCCAGGAGTCTCTGCTGGGTCGAAGTTTGCTGGAGTCACCTAGAAAACAGCTGGTTTAGCTCCATGGCAGTGATTTCCCCTCCTGGAAAGGATGGGATGGTCCCCAGGGCAACCCTCCCATGGGACAGGAGAGGAAGCAACTCCAGAAAATGCAGAGAACAGTGAAAAGGAAAGGCTTTCACATCATTACTATCATTATTATTATTATAGCTTTCCCCATCATTTAAAGGGACTGCAAACCAGACGTGCACCACCATCCCTATAATTTACACAAAAGCAGCCGGATGATGAAAAATCACCCAATCCCAGAATGGCCTGGGTTGGAAACATGTTAAAGCTCATGCCATTCCATCTTCTGCCATTCCAGAGACACCTTCCACTGTCCCAGGTTGCTCCAAGCCCCAGTGTCCAGCCTGGCCTTGGGCACTTCCAGGGATCCAGGGGCAGCCACAGCTTCTCTGGGCACCCTGTGCCAGGGCCTGCCCACCCTCACAGGGAGCAATTCCTTCCCAATATCCCATCTAAGCTAGCTCTCCTTCATTTTGAAGCCATTTCAGTTGGAAGAAAAAACAGAGCAATTCCACCTTTCTATTTTCATATATACAGAGGTTTGAGGCTATGAAATTATCCTCCCAAACTGAAAGAAATTGGGTATTAGGCAGGAATTCTTCCCTCTGAGGGTGGGGAGGTGTGCACCTGGATCCCTGGAAGTGTCCCAGGCCAGGTTGGACACTGGGGCTTGGAGCAGCCTGGGATAGTGGAAGGTGTCCCTGCCCACGGCAGAGTGTGTAACAGGATGAGCTTTAAGGTCCCTTCCAACCCAAATCCATCTGGGATTCTGTGATGATCCCACAAAGAGGAGATGGGACATGCCATCCTCCCACAGCTGGATTTGACACAACCTCTCTCCTAGGAGGAGCAAGCATACCCACTCAGGGAAAAGCAGGAGCACTTCTTTAGCACCAGGAGCTGGGGAATGAGAGCATGACTCTCTCATTGATATGGCAGCTGGGAATGGGAATGGCTGCCTCCTGGCACCAAAAATAACCCCTGGCACAAATCCACATGGGATCTGCAGGTTAAAAATAGAAATGTCCTGTGGAACTGGGGGGCATCACTCATGGGGGTCCCAGTGGAGGGGCAGCAGCTTGGCCACCAAAAAAATGGGATTAAAGCCAGGAAATGATGGTTGGGGCACAGCGAGTAATTCCTCCCAAAAATATGTGACCCACCCAAAAAGCCAATTTCCCAGCAGAGGGACAAAAAGCTAATCCAGGGACACAATGAAAGAGTTGGAAGCTTTCTGGTCTGCTCTTTGATCCATGAAAAACTGACTTTACCCCGGGAAACACCCGGACCCGCAGCCCCCCAGAGGCAGCAAAGGCATTTCATGTGCCCCTGCATTCCCTGCTGCAGTGAACCATCCACACACATCCCTATCCATACCTCCACACTTTCCTTCAGGAGCCCACAGAAATACAAATCCATGGAAATCAATTCAAGGACCACCAGGACAAATTAAGGAAACCTCCAGGCTGCAAGGAGGGGCACAAGAGGGAGGAGATGCCACAGGTACCCTCAAAAATTATCCTTCAGCGCGGATGGTTGTGATGTTAATGGAACTGGGGCATCACTTGAGCACTAAAAACCAGATCTGAGCTGTTGGGAGCAAATCCCTCCAACCTTGTTTGGGAAGCAAAGGGACTTGTCAGGACATGCATGTGCCACAGCTACAGCTCCTGCAAGAGCTTTCTCCTTCTCCCCTTTCTAAAACCCCAAACATTATTTATGGCCACAAAGCCAGCTGGGGCTGGAAATCCTTCTGGATGCAATAAAACCCTGCAGCCTCACCCTTGCCAGCAAAGCTGCCCTGGTGTCTCCACACGTTGGTGACACAGACCCCTCAGCTCCTCCAGGGACAGGACTCAGCCCCACCACCTTCACCAGGAGCAGCCCAGGGTTTCTCCAGCCCCTCCTGCCTCTGCTCCCAAGTCCTGCCAGCGGGATTTTGACGGTGCCAGCACCAGCAGAGCCACGTGCTCCCTGCCCCAGCCAAGGCTGGCACAGCACTGCTGAGGTCCCTGGACAATGCCAGCCCTGTGCCGGGTTAATGCAGGGATTGTTGGCCAGGAGGGAGCCCAGGGAAGCGATGGGGAATGCCTTCTGTGCTTTTAAATTTCACTCTGCAAATTTTGGGGATGAGTCCTGAGCTGGTGCTGGCAGTGGAGATGCCTCCTGCATCCTGGCAGGGCATTGTCCAGAGGGCAGGGAACCCTGGCAGCACACACACCCTGCTCTCCATGAACATCTTGCTGCAGCCATCAGAGAAGCCCATGATGGTTTGGGTTGGAAGGGACCTTAAAGCCCATCCCATTCCAGGGATACCTTCCACTGTCCCAGGCTACTCCAAGCCCCAATGTCCAACCTGGCCTTGGATACTCCCAGGGATCCAGAAGCAGTCACAGCCTCTCTGGGCACTCTGTGCCAGGGCCTGCTCATCCTTACATGGAACAATTCCTTCCCAATATCCCATCCATCCCTGCCCTCTGGCAGTGGGAAACTATTCCCTATGTCCTGTCCCTCCATCCCTTGTCCCCAGTCCTCTCCAGCTCTCCTGGAACCCCTTAGGCCCTCACAGGGGCTCTCTTCTCTTTCCCAAGTGAACACCCCCAGCCTGACTCCAGAGCAGATATCCCAGCCTGGCTCCAGTTAAGATATCCCAGTTAATAAGCAGAAATGCATTTCCCAGTGGGGTGATCCCCTTGTTTCAAAGCTGACTCATCACTGGTCACTGAGGAAGTCAACATTTGGCTACAAAACCTTCCTGAGTGTTGCCACCCTCTGCCCTCTGTGCCCAGGGACAGCACTCAGGGAATGGCTGGAGCTGTGTCAGGGCAGGGTTTAGGTCAGATATCAGGGAAGGGTTCTTCCCCCAGAGGGTGCTGGGCACTGCCCAGGCTCCCCAGGGAATGGGCACAGCCCCAAGGCTGCCAGAGCTCCAGGACTGTTTGGACACTGCTCCCAGAGATGCACAGGGGGGGATTGTTGGGGTGTCTGTGCAGGGCCAGGGTTGGACTGTGATCCTTGCAGGTTCCTCCCAACTCAGGAAATTCCATGATTCCATAAAAACCCATCCTACCTTATCACCATCGCCTGGGGAGCCTCTGGGCCAGCCCAGAGAGCTCAGGTGCTCTCAGGATGAATTTTGGGCAGGAAAGAACCTGGCCAAACCTGAGGCCAAGAGGCTCCGAGGTGAGGTTATTTGCAGCCACTCCTATGCCAGCTGCCAGCAGAAATCCACCCACAGAGCCAGGAGGTGACACAACTCCCAGACCACTTGGAAACAAAGAGACTGAGGAGGATGCAAATCCCTCTGCACATCCCAGCCCTCTCTGCACAGACAGTCCTGGCCACAAAAAAGCCTCTTGCCATATTTAAATGCTTTTCCCATTTAAAAAAAAACCAAAAGCACCAAACCCCCACACAATATCTAAACCATCTCCTTACCATCCGCACAAGCTCTCACCAGCAACCCCACCAGGCTAAAATAAATATTTTAGCTTGGCAAATAGTTTTCCTCTCATTAAAAGGCAAACATAATTAGGATGTCGAGCGCCGAGGCGAGCGGCGGCTGCAATCACTCCACGCTGCTCCGGCTTTGGTTGATTAAAAGTAACGAAGCTGCTATTTTTGAAAAGCACATTCCCTTCCACTGGGCCTGAACAGAGTTATTTTGGAAATATATGTATCCATGGAAAGCTGGCATCTCTGCCTGCAAAATTCCCCAGCCAGGAGGGGGCTGCGGGTCCGTGGGATGGGGGGTCATGAGAAAAGTGGGAATTCTTTTGCTGTGAGCAACCAGGGGGGTAAAGCTCACTGTGGCAAGAACATGGAGACCTTGGAAAGCTGAGGGAATCATCATGGAATCATGGATCGTTTGGGTTGGAAGGGACCTCAAAGTTCACCTCATGGACAGGGACACCTTCCACCAGACCAGGGCTGCTCCAAGCCCCATCTAACATTCCAGGAAGGAGGCAGCCCCAGCTCATCAGGACAAGCTGCTCCAGAGGAAAGGAGGAAAGAAGGAAAAAGCAGAACAGGAGAGAAGAGCTGCCACCAGAGATGCAGTCCCCTCTGCAAGGTCTGGTACCGACACAGGAGCAATAGACAGGAGGAGAAGCAACCGTTCCGAGGGTCCCAGAATTATTTTGTTTGTAAAAGCTCTCTGAAAGCATCAAGCCCAAGCATTAATCCCACTGCCAAACCCCACCACTGGCCCCTGTTAGACCTACAAGCCATCCCAGCAGGATGTTCTTATCATTATCGAGACTTCTTTTTTACTTTAAAGTGAATTTAAGCATCCCGCTGGTGCAGTCAGGCACAAGGAAATCAAGGATGAATCCTTATTCCAGAGCCTCAGCATCCAGACAGAGTTGTCAACACAACACACCCCCCTCCAACTCCTATCCAAGCTGCTGCTCTGTTTCAGCACAATCAAATTATTAACTCGCAATGTATATATTAATTAACAGCCAATACTTAATCATGGCAAATCTCAGGGAGCACTAGCCAGGAAGGGCAGGCTGGAGAGGGGGGGAAGGCAGTGATGGGCATTCCACAGCGGGGATGCTGCGCTAGGAATTTGCATCCGCCCGATCCCACATCTCCTCTGGGCTTTGGGGCTTCGATGCAGCGCGGCTGAATTTGGGCACAGAACAACTTCCCAGTCACCGCTGTCCCCCTTTGTACCAAAGTTATGCCGAGCCTAAGAAACATCCAGTTACTCCTGTGCAGCCGGTGATCCCAAAAAATCGGCGCTGTGCCTGCAACACATCGCACACCTGCACAGCTCCCCCTCTCCCACCCGGGAGCAACAGCTGGAAAACCAAACCCTGCGCAGCATCCCTCGCTCCCAAAGCACCCTCCCCGGGCAGCCAGCAAGGAGCAGAGAGGTCAGCGACCCCTCGGCGAGCCCCAGCTGGGAAAATCCTGCTGGGAAACCAATGCCAGGCACAGCCGGTGGAATGCTGCTCAGAACAGCCCCGAACTCCCCCGCCGGAGCGTCCCAGCCGATAAAAAAGAGGAGCCAGCCCAGCCCAGGGGTGACACTGGCTGGGTGACAACAACGGCGTCCATCGTCCCCACGCCTCCGCGGCAGTGCCAGCGGGACCTGGGGGACGAGGCGTGTGCGGACCCACGGAGGGCAATGCACACCCGGCACACGGAACGGGGACACGGAGCCACGCGTGTCGCGGTCACATCCACAGCCCGGCGCAGCCGATGGCAGCGGGGACGCAGGGCAGGGACGCGAACACCCAGGGGAAAACGCGGCCACACACACAGGGGACACAGTCACACACACAGGGGAGAGGTGACACGCACAGCCACTCAGGACAGGCACACGGAGTGGCACACGGAGGGCACACGACACAGCGTGACGCGCTCAGGCACAAACAGGACACACACAGTTACAGAGGACACAGCCACGCACACGCGGTGCCACAGTGTCACACACGGACACACGGCACTCGCACACAGCCACTCACACGCAGTGTCACACATGGACACTCGGACACGCACAGAGGGCACTTGGCACACGGTCACAAGCGCGCCTAGTGTCACACACGGGACACACACAGTCTCACTCACACTCAGCTCTCCCCAGCCGCCTCCCCGCACTCCGCCGCCGGCTCACCCCGACCCCCCACCTCCACCACCGCCGCCCTCCTCCCGCCGCCACCGCCGCAAACTTTTCCCCGGCGGCCCCGGCAGCCCGCGGGGAGCCGCTCCCGTCCCCGCCAGCCTCCGCGCTCGCCCAGCTCCCGGCTCTCACCTGCGTCCGTTCCCACATCGGGAGCACCGGGACCGGCCCCGCTGCGCTCCCGGGCGCGCCTCCGCCGGCACGGGCCGCGCGCGCCCGCCCGCGCTGACGTCACAGGGCGTGGCCGGGGCGTGGCCGGGAGCGCGGGGGGTGCGGGGAGGGGGGATGCTCGTGGAAAACACGTGGGGAAGTGGGGGAGAAGAATGGGAAAACGGGGATGGGGCAGTGGGTGGGAGCGTCCTTGTGAAAATCACAAACCCGCCCAGCCCGGTGGTGAAAACGGGCACATTCATGTGGGCAGCTCGGTTTTTTAAGGGGTTTATGCCACCCCTCCGACCCCCGCCCTTTTTTTTTTTTTTTTTTTTCTTTTTTTTGGCCGTTTTTGTCACGGAAGCGGAGCTGCGAAATCCTGGTAAAGCAGAAATCCCGCCCCTGTTGCTCTCCCAGGGTGGGAAAGGCAGACGAAACACGGAGGAAAATGCTTAACTCTGATTTCTTGCGTTAAGCACGGTCGGAGAGGGGCTTCCAAGCTTCCCGGAGCACCCAACGCCGGAAAAGGGGGGTTGTGCTCCCTGAAATCTCCTAGGTTAAAGGAGCATCCCGCCCTGGGGTTGTGCTGCCCGGCAGGGATGTGGGGCTAGGAAATGGGATACGAGGAGCATCAACACAACAGGACAGGGATGGAATACGAAGTGCACCCAGAGATAGTGGCCACCAACATCACCACAATGGCCATCTCCCGTTGGAACACCCTTTGGGAAAGCGGCTGAGCGAGAAATATCGGAGCAGATGGGTCCGGGCTACTCGAGCTGCTGCTCTTCCCACCCCCTCCTTGTTTTTTCCTGGGTTTAATCGGGATCTGATGATTAAATTTCCTCTTCCTGGTGCTGGCTCCTCCTGCGCCCAGCGCGGCAGAAGGGGACGGAGTTTCGGCCAGGCTTAGACGAAAGTGGGGCGGCAACGTGCTGGCTGCGAGTCCAGACGCCATCCTAGGGCTCAGCTGGGGCTTCCCAGCCTCATCCAAACCTTTTCCTGTCTTCCCAAAACGAGCCACGCAGAAGCACTTCAAAGCACCCTTGGGAGCTCTTTTCTGCAGTGTTGTTTTGGGAGCTTCGGGGTTTCTCCAAGATGAACTCCCTGCAGCTGGATAACCTGGTTCTCTAATTGCGATAGGGCATTTACATCCTGTTTTGCCATTGGAAAACACTGGGATGGCACCTGGGATGCAGCTGGGCTGGGTGCTGCCCCCATCCATGCCTTGGCACTGAGCCTGGGGTGCTCCCATCCCTCTGCTCCTGCAAAACTCCCATTAAAATCAGTATTTGTATTGCTGATTTATTCCTCTCTTCCACCTTTCCCAACTTTTGGGTACTGGGAAGTCCAAAATTATTCCTGTCTTAGGCTGGCACCTTGGGCAGCTTTGGGGACAAAAGTGAGCTGGAGGAGGTGTAGGAGAATCTGCAGTTCGAGCTCAGCATCCTCATGATCCCTTGGGGAAAAACCACATCTCCAGGTGGGAAAACTGTGCTTGGAGTTCATTAAAAATCAGCAATTTGTGGGTGACAACTGTTGCTTATCCTGGGAGCAGCTTTCCCAGTGCTCAGGATGTACCTTGGGCATGTTGCTGATGCCGAGCCTGGGATAGAGAGATGAGCATTCCATCTGCATCCATCCCAAACGGAGCAGTTTGCAATGCCCAGGTGCAGCTCAGAGCAAGGAGGCCATACCAGGGAGCAATTAGCCTATGACAAAATGCCATAAGGAGGCCAGGCTGGGGATTGCATCCTGCAGGAATTCCACGGTAAAGTTAATTTTTCTGTGTGTTCCCCTCTGTGATGTTTCTCAGGCACAAATCCCAGTGGAAATTGTTGGCCTGAGCAGTTCATAGAACAGGGGTGGTCCGGGATGACATTCCCGTGGGTCGGGTATGTGAGAATAGCCAGCTTTTTTTTTTGGGAAGAGAGCAGCTCCTTTTTGCTCTGATGTTGCCTTGGGAATTGCAGACAGGAGCTGGACATCCAGACCTGGGTCTGATGAGCCCCAGACTCAGCACCACCAATCCCCTCCCCAGGGCTGGAGCACAGATCCTTCTTGCCAGGAGGATCATGGAATGACAGAATCGCGGAATGGTTTAAAGCCCATCTCATCTCATCTCATCTCATCTCATCTCATCTCATTCCGAACTCTGAAAGGCAGGACTCTCACACAGCAGCAGCTCAGCCACGAACCCCGAGCTCCCAAAACCTTCCAGAAGGGAGTGTTCCCAAACCTGAACCTGATAAAACCCACTTCCATGTGGAATATCAGAACTCCTCAGCCCTTGGTGGGAGCGCCTGTGCTCTGTGTTTGTTGGGAGCACTTTTTCCATGATCCTGCAGTTTTGGTGGAAATCCAGTGAATCCCTTAGCCTGGATCATGCCATGGATGGCCTTCCAGAGCTGGGGAAGTGCATGCTTGGTTGCCAAGGTACGTTTAATAACGCTTGGTTAGTACAGCACTCCCAGCAAACTCCCCGGGGCGAGCTCTTCCCTGGCCAATCTTCCTCTTGCTGCAAATTAATTACAGCCCTGATGGTTAATGGTGAAGGAGAGGAATAACTGGCAGGGTTTGATGTCCCTCTTCTCCTATGGAAGCTGAGTTATTGACTCCTTCCCAGGAAGCAGCAGCTCTTTGTTTGCAACCCGAGGCAGGGATCGAGGCTGTGGCAGCACTTCCAGGTGTTTGCTCAAAGGTACTCGGCGTTTCAGAGCTGGATAAAGCCAATAAATTCCAACAAGATTTATTCTGTAGGTACAACATTCCCGCCTCAAAGCCAATTACCCACAGAGGTGCCTCGTAAATGAGGCTCACCACATTTGGAACTGGCAAACAAAGCCTCTGCCAGGCTCCCCACATGGATTATTTCTGCTTTGTTTTCAGAATTCCATTATGCCGGGCTGGAATTAAAGCAGGGCGGATTTAGTCCTCCGACAGCCGTCTCCACAGGCACCAACCTGATTTCCTCTTGTATCTGGGAGTCTGGAGGATTTATTCCCCCTCCATCCATCACAATGGCTGAAAGCAGCAATTCCCTACATGATATTGGCAAGCCTGGCCTCTGCTTTTGCCAGAGGGCAGGGTTGGATGGGATGTTGGGAAGAAATCCTTCCATGTGAAGGTGGAGAGGCCCTGTCACAGGGTGCCCAGGGAACCTGTGGCTGCCCCTGGATTCCTGTAAGTGTCCAAGGCCAGGTTGGACATTGGGGATTGGAGCAGCCTGGGACAGTGGAAATTGTCCCTGCCCTTGGTAAGAGATGGAATGAGCTTGAAGGTCCCTTTCCAACCCAAACCATTCCATGATTCCATGATTCATAAATCTATGGCCATGCTGGTGCCAAAGGGGAAGGAAAGCTGTGGGAAGGGGAGCTGATATCACCTGTGATCACCCCTGGATGGGTTTTGTGAGGTGACAGGAACACCTGGCCAGGTAACAACCACTTCCTGCTAATAACAGGGATTAGTTTTTTAAGCCTGATGAGTACGTGCACAGAGCAAAGGACAGCGCTTCCGGAGAGGCTTTTAATATCTTTGGCCTGACATCAGCTGAGAGAGTGAATGAACAAAGGACAGCAGAGAGCTGGAGGGGAGAGGTGAAAGAGCTTCAGGGATGGGTTTTGCACCTTCTCTGCTCCTCAGGGTAAATCCTGCAGTGTCCTTCCCCTGCTGCCCTCAGCCTTGCCCACACAGATCCTGCCCCCATCACACCCCTCATCCCTGCCAGGGAGAAAATCCCACCTGCTGCTCTTCCCTGTGCGAAGGGATGGGTTTTGGAGAGCTTTGCACCAACCTCCCTCCTCCTGGAAGACTATTCCACATGGCAAAATTCTTCATTATAACCAAAATCCTAGAATTCTAGAATGGTTTTTGTTGGAAGAGACTTTAAAGCCCATCCCATTCCACCCCTGCCATGGGCAGGGACACCTTCCACCGTCCCAGGCTGCTCCAAACCCCAATGTCCAGCCTGGCCTTGGGCATTTCCAGGGATCCAGGGGCAGCCACAGCTTCTCTGTGCCAGGGCCTGCCCACCCTCACAGGGAACAATTCCTTTCCAATATCCCATCCATCCCTGCCCTATGGCAGTGGGAAGCCATTCCCTGTGTCCTCTCCCTCCAGGGCTTTGTTCAAAGCCCCTTTCCAGCTCTCTTTTTGGTAGCCAAAATCCTTCCTTTTAAGCCACCATTCCCAGCAAATCACCCACTTCATTTTTCCTCCTCACCCTTTAGAAGGCAAGGAATCTCTGTCCTCACCTCCCATGCTGTCTGGCCAGGCTCACAGCAGAAAGACCCACGACCCACGAGTTAAAGCTGCTCTTCCCCTTTTCTCTTTGCTGCCCGAGTCCCATCCCACAAAATAAAACAGCTTTTGTTCCCGCTGGAGATTCTCCTGGCAACAGAACCACGGAAGCTGCAAAAAAAAAAATTTAAAAAAATTTCCCAGACTCAATGACAGCTCTATCTAAAACCAACAAGCAGGATGAGGCTGTTTCATCATTGTTAGGGGAGAGAGAGCCGGGCTAATGGGAACAGGGAAATCATTGCTGCTTTAGATGGCTTCCCAGATGGATAAATATCCCTATCTGGCAGGGGGGTATGCAAAGGGGGATACAGTTGTTGATGCATCCTTGTGAAACTTGACGTGAGAGTGAGATGGCTCCAACCTCCTCCCTCCGTGCACCCACAGATTCCAGATTGTGGGATTTCCACAGTCAGGCTCTGGCAGATTTCTGTGGGCCTGGAAAAGGCCCAGGGTTTGCAGGAGGGAGTTAGAGAAGCAGAAAGTCCTGTTTTCCAGCCAAGAATACTTTTGTCTTTAGCTAAACGTCTTCCTAGGCTGCCTTTCTGTGCCCCTCAGAGGCTCAGCCATTTCTCCACCTCTTCGGGGCTGCTGATTCCCAAATATTCCCTCCAAAGATTCTCTGGTGCAAAGAATGGGGAGCAAGAGCCATTTAATGGTGCTGCCAAGGGATGCACCTTTATTTATTATGATAATTTATTCCCTTCCCTCAGATCACTGCCAGAACCCTTCCACTTTTCCGGACAGCTCCGTGGTAAAACAGGGGGAAAGTTTCCTTCCTTAAGCAGTGTAAGACACAATAATTCCCCGTGTTCAGTGATAAACAGCCTTGTTCATGGCTGTGGCTGAGCTCCTGCATTAATCAATGGGGTTAATTGAATTGATGACTGTGCTGGCTTGTGTTCAGAGCAGCTGCTTCACATCATTAGCCCCATTGAAGCAGAGCATCTGCCTGTGGTCATTTCCACCTAGATTTCCACCCTGGTTGTCCCCACTAGACCCCAATGTGGCTTGGGAAGGGACAGGCCTTTGGAAGACCCTGGTACAAATACAGGGAAAGCTAAAAAACCCAGCATTTTCTACAAATTCATCCCAGGAATACTGGGTGGAATTGTCCCGGGATAAAAGCAGAGGGTAAAAGTATCAGCACCCTTGGCTACCTGCTATCCACATTGGAAAAGGGCTCAAGACTGAAAAGATAAAGGAGAAAATGATAATTCCCTGTTTTTTAGAGGCAGAGGAAACAGGGAGAGAGGAATTAGACCAGGCTGGGCAGGGATTGGAACAACCTGATCTAGTGGAAGGGAGGTGGAAGAAGATGAGCTTTAAGATCTCTTTCCAAACTATCCTGGGATTCTCTGATCAGCCCCATGTAGCACAATAAGGGCACAGTGCAGAAACTTCCCAGTGTGCCCATAATTCAGAGTATTTCCAGTGATTTCAGGTGATCCCAAGCCCAGCTTGAGGGGCTAACAAGTCTTTCAGCCCAAAACTGTGCTGAGACAAAAGTGGGGACGTTTATGTCAGGACCGGGGGACAAAGCAGTGATGCTGATGCTCAGATTTCCCTCATTTCCCCTAGCAGGGTTTGAAATCCCCAACCACTTTCCCTACTTCACTGCATCCTGGAGCAGCCCCTAAGGACAAGGACGTGGTGGCTGTTTTGCCACACAGGTGCCTGTCCTGGGTGGTTTTTCCTCAATGGCAGGGACAAAGAGCATCTCAGGTGAGTTTTATCATTCTAAAATGATGTTAAATATCAGCTGGCAGGTACAGCCCCAGACACTGCCCTGCCTGTGGCTCTCCCAACAAAGCCTGGCTTGTCCAAAGCTCTGCCTGGCTGAGATTTAAGCCAGTCAGAGATAACCACTTGGCTGTTCCTTCCCTCAATGCCTCCTCTGGCCTGGTGGAACACACTTCCTTTCTGTGCCGCCAGATTTGCTTTTCAATGCCCCATTATGTCCCAAGGTCATGGCAGATCGAGGAGTTTGCTCGGCTGCCCTGCAAAGAAACTGAGTCACAAGAATTATATATATTTTTTCCCCTTCCATTTAATAACAGCGTGTGCTGAGCCTGAATTGCTTTCTTTAAGCATGTGAAGGAGAGCAGTGAGCACTCAGCTCCACATTTTTCTTGGCACTCCCTTCTTTCTAAGCCCATTATTTGCCCTCCTTTTCTCCAGCAAAGAAATGCCCAGTTCTCTTCTTTTCCAGCTGGCAAGCGCCAGGATCTCGTTTAGCTCCCAGTACCATGGGATTATTAGCATGGATGTTAAGAGACCCTCCCTGCAATAACAGTGGCCACCAACCCATAAGCTGAGCTTGCCACCAGCACAAATGGCACAATTTCCCTCTTACAAAAGTGGGGAAATTGGAGCAAGGTAGCATTTATCAGGCTGCTTCTGTTATGGTGGGCACCCTGTGGAAAAGATTCGGGATTTGTGTGGTCTGTTCATGCCAGGGATGGAGCAGCAGGGTTTTGGGGCAAAATGTTGGTTTCTTTGGAGGCAGCAGTGGAATGCCTGCTGGCTTTAGCCACCAGCCACAGCACAGCCAGGGCTCTGCAGATGGTCAGAGCCAGAGCTGGAGCCTGTCTGGTGGCGTCCCCTTGCCAGCTGCTTTGTACTATTAATTATGGCCATGAGTCTGCAGGGTTTCCAAGCTCTGTGGCTCCAGTTTGCCATGTGGGAAGGAGCTGGGATGCAAACTGAATTCCCCCTGCGACGCTTCCCGACACGTCCCGCATTATTTATGCCTCTGAAAATGCTCAGATCCATCCAAGGTGATGCTTACAAAGCATCCTCAGAGCAGCTTTTTTTTGTGGGACAGACTGTTTCATGCGGTGCAGAAACCTTCTTCCCCCTGGACATGGCATTCCCGTTCCTGCCAAGGCTCCAGCTGCAAAGAGAAGCAGCCTGACCGGTTTTCCACCTGTGAATTTTTGGCAGATCTCCTGATAAAAAGCTGAGGGCAAGCAGTTCTTGGGCACTGGCAGCCTCCAGATGTCCCTGGAAACCTCTCTGCAGTCTTCCAAAGGTGAGGTTTATGCAATTCCTTCTCTGTTACAAATCTCACCTCCCTGGTTATGAATTTCCATCAATTCTTGGTGCTGATGTTTGCTGAAGGTGAGATCCAAGCCACCACATTTTCTGAGTACTTTAGAATCTTTGAGGTCTTGTCCAGCCTTCACAATTCTGTGGTTCTTTATACAAATCAGATCTGACACAAGGATAAATCCATCCTGGCAAAATTTGATGTGGAAAAACATCTGTAAATGTTTTGGCAAGGAAAAAAGACTTCACAAGGCACTCATATCTTATTAAACATGAGAAAACACATGGAGGGAGATGTAAAAGTTATAAACATCCCCAAATCCATTTCTGGGTGAGTTTTTTGGAGACTTTGAGACATGGAAGGAGCAAGTAAACAGGCTGGGATTTTCCCCTCTGCATGCATGAACGTCTCCAGCACAGTGGAAAGCGCGATCAATAATTGAGTGAGAAGACACGTGGCTCAGAGCTCTCACAAAGCACAGCCTGAGCATCCAATATTTATTTTCAAGCCTTAAATAATGCATTTGCAAATGCTTCTAACTGGATATTTTAAGGCAAACAAATTTATGTCATGAAAAGTTAATTGGCGAGAGCATCTCCGAAGGAAAATCACCGACAACCATGGGAAACACCCCTCAGCTCCTCAACACTCAATTGGTCCTGTTCTTCCTCGTAAATTAGGGGGCAATTCCGTAATTTCTAATTAAGGAATCATTTGCTATCAATTAGCCCATGTAAGTAGATTTCACTCATTCCCCAAGCTAAATCACTTAAGCCCTGGCATTTCCTCCTTGCTGCTGCAGCGCCGGCAGCCAGCGGAGCGGAGTGGGAATGGGAGGCAAGGGATGCCTCCTTCAGCCATTTCCCAAGGGAGCTGGGTGGGATGGGTCCATCCCCATAGGTTAATTCAGCCTGCAGATGTGTGGCAGCTGCTGTAGGCAAACAGGGGAAAAAATCACCCATTGTGCAGGGAGATGGAATGGGTTGGACTTTGGTGATCCAAGTGGTTTGCTTGCAACTCAATATCCTGTGGTGGGAGGTGGTGGGAGTTGCATGGCATGGAGGAGAGGAAATGTCTAGGACAGTGGTCACAGGTGGCCCTCAGAGGGGTCCTGGGGCTTGGGTAGGTGGAGCTATCACCATTAAGGAGAATTTGAGCTGGAGGTGAAGGGAATGAAGCTGCTGCACTGCCTGCTCCCAGGCACTGCTGCATCCCAAAACACTGCTCAGCATGGGCAGGAGCTCTGGAGGAACGACCTTGGCCAGGGCTGACACCTTCCCATAGGTGTTTGCTTCCACCTTGGCAGCAGATAAAGGGTTTGCTGTTAAATCCAGCATGACTCCAACTCTGACATGTTCCCTCCCCACCTTGTCCTTCAGCCCCCCTATTCCAAGGAATGAGTAAAGACAGCCAGGGACACAAGGACTGCAGCTTCCAGTTTCCCTGCCCCAGCCTCATCCCTCAAGTTACAAACTTGGGGAGCAGAGCTGGCTGCAGCATCCCCAGCCACCCTGGGTACCCTGGGATGAGCTGCTGCCACATCACACTTCTTATGAAACCCATAGAGATAAAGGTGAGATAAGATAAGATAAATAAGAAAGGTTCATAACCTCTCATCACAGGACAAGATTTCTCATCTCCAGCCAGGCTCTCCTGCCTCTGATGTTTATTTGCTGTTCAAGCCAGCATCCAGCAGGAGATGAGTTGCCTCCACTAGGATTTCAACATGGTCTGATCAGAAGAAATTAGTTTTGACAGCTTTGTGATAGAAACATTTTGGGCCAAACTCACCCCTGGTTGAAGCTCTCTGGGGTCCCTGGGGCTGGATTTGGCTCTGGCTGGCTGGGGAAATTAAAACCAGGAATTAAAAAACGTGAAAAAAGAGTAACCTGGATCCAAAAACAGGTAACAAGGGATGGCTTAGCCCACAACGGTCTCAGGAGCTTAGAGGGTAATGGGGGGAGAGCCAGCAGCAGGGAGAGGCTGGCTGTAGCTGCATGAGCTGTGTGACGTTGCTGTTATCCCCTCCAGGGCTTAGGCTGACACAAACACAGGCTTAAAAATCATAAAGTAATCCCAAGGGCTCCCCTGCAGACTGAGCTGACCTGGAAGAACCAGTGCTACCACTTCTCCAGGAGTTATTTCTTCCTGGGCTTTAGAGAGAACCAGGGTCATGGTGACAAAGAGCCCTGAACACCCAAGCGTCGCTCCTCAATTCCTTTCTCGTGGCAAAACAATTGGACTGAGGGAGGCTTCCCCAGCCAGCAAGATTTGCAGGAGGTAGGAGGAGTGGGGAAGCACAAATGTGCTTTTCATGCCTCGCTGCCCTCAGTTCAAAAGGCTTTCACCTCCCCGGGAGCACATTCACCACTCCTATCTAGTCCCAGCAGCTCTCGTGCTCGTCAGGAGCTGGGACAAACAGGAAAGCATGGAATTACTTTGATCCCAGCCTTTAATATCTCAAGGCCTTATGTGACTATTGGATTGTGGGAGCTTGATGCTGTCAACACAAACTCAAAGATTTTTCCTTGGAGCCTGGTTGAGATTCAGACCCATTTGGATCCAGCTCCACCAACCCTCCTGATCTGGGTCCAAAACTCTTTTTTCCTCCTTGGAGGGTGGGGAATGGGTGAGAGACAAACATTTCTAAGGCAAAACTGCTCAGTTTTGCTTCATGGCTTTATCTTCAAGTGGACCCACACAAGAGGTAGTAGAATCTTGTATCCCTGTATCCATCCCAACCCATCCCAGATGGATAACAGGGCTGTGGTAGTGGCAAAAGTAGCCTGGATGTTGGAGCAGCTGGAATGAGATAGGGTTGCCACAGATATTTTCACAACACAAACTAAATTTGGGATGAAAAGACCACTTTAAAAAGTTTCTCAGCAATTACGTCCGAGCATCGTAAAACTTGAGAAAAGCATAAATCTGACAGGAATTTATAGGTTACAAAAATACCCTCATCTCACTCTCCTTTTCATCCCTGTTTTTCTGCCCATAATTCACCCACTCAGGCTTCATTAAAGACTCCAGTAAATCATTCCCAGGGTCGGAAGCTCGCCAGTTTGCCTACAGCTTAATGGCACCTTCCACTTGACTCTTGTTTTCTTTATTTGCTTCACACTGGAGGAAAATGCTCTGGTCTGACTGACTTAAAATCAGTGGGAGGAGCACGGATAATGGGAATGGGAAGTTTAGCCCTGACCCATTTTGTAATTATCACACTGAGGGCTCATGGACTTTCAGGATATGCTTATTAAAACATATATAAAGTGGTATTTGTTATTTGTGTGTATGTATTATACACAGCCCAGAGAAAGCTGTGGATGCTCTGTGTGTGGAATTGTTCCAGGCCAAGTTAGACAGGGTTTGGAGCAACCTGGGATAGTGGATGGTGTCCCTGCCCATGGCTTTGGGGTCCCTTCCCACCCAAACCACTCTGGGATGGTTTTTATGCACACTTTAAAGCAAATTAAATCCTCCCTGTCCCCCACCAAACTCAACAACAGAGAACTGGACTTTTGCTCTTTTGGATCACTCCAGACCCCAACCAACACCTCTGGGACCTGCTGGAGCACCACTTCAACAAATACTCATCCCCTGGTGGTTTTCCCTAGCCCTGTAAAGGAGCTGTGACCCTCATGGACAGGAGAGAAAGAGTTCCTTTGAGACCTGGCAAAGATCATGATAGGCTTTCAGGTGCCCGTATCACTCACTTCGAGATTTTCACTTGGTCCTGAAAAAGCAATTCAGCTCCCTGCTTTCCATTCCCATGCACCACCTCTTGCTCAAGTGGGATTTTCATTAAGGCTTTGTGAAATTGGTCTCGGGAGGGAACCATCAGAGCTGCCAAACCCTCAGCGATTCTCAGCCTCCCTCCCTCTGCAGGCTCTGCTGCACCAGCCCGGGGGAGCAGCAAATTTGGGTGATTCAGGGGCAGTCACAGACCTTAAGCACAGCGTGATCACCTCTCCTGATTAGTGTCACGCTTCACTGGCCTTCCTGACTAATTCACCATTAACACAACTCCTGGCTCTTTGGTAGGCAGACCTGGTGTATCATTTACTGACTGCATAAAACTTTCCCTTGGGGTTTTTTCCCAATTTTTTGGGAGTGGGAAGAGGGCTGACTGTGCAGCCCCAAAGCAGATCATGGTGTCCCATGATGGAGCAAGGGCTGACACACAAACAAGGAGCAGGAATGGCATCTCCCCAGGATTAAAGGTATCTTGATGCAAAGGAGCAGCGGGATGCTCTTCCTCCCCTGGTTTAGAAGAATCTCCCAAGAAAATCAGGATTGCTCCCCTTCCCTCCGTGGCAATGTGGCTCCAAAACTTTGTCCTGAAGGGGAGAAGTTGTGGCTGTGCCTGGAGGCTGTTTCCTCTCTAGCCTTGTTCCAGGAGCTTGGATAGCTCCTTATCCATGGCCAAGGGCTGCCCCAGCGTCTTTCACATGGCTCAAAGAGCAATTTTCAGTTTACAAACACTCATCTCCCGATGGAGCCTGAAACCGGGCACATTCATTGTTCAACTAAGGCAGGCGGCCACAGGTATGCAGAAGAAATTGCAGACTGGACCCAGGGTCTTGAAAACTCGTTAATTCTTGGCTCCTCCACAGTCTGGACTCTTTTTGGTTCAGTTTAATCTAATCTGCATTGGAAGAGCTGCCCCCGAGGAGGGGAGGATCAGGAACAACTGTTCTCCCAACTCAGATTGTGATGTGATTTCCCAGAGCAGTGAGGGGTGGGACGAGAAGCCTTCTCCAAAGTGCTGCTCAAAATGATCGAGGGCGTGAATTTGTGCCCAGCACCTCTGAGCCCTGAGGTGAATCTGCTCTAATGACAGCAAAACTCCTTTTCCCGGAACGGGCAGGTACTCACGTTGCTTCACATGCAGTAAAGTTTTACAACTGGTTGTAAAATGAGGCACAGAAGTTGTTTTTTCTTTTCCCCCCAAAAATTCCCCATTCAGTAGTAGTCAGAGGGGGATATCCCCCCGGGCTCCATACACATTTCTGCCTTAAAAATACCTGTCCCTGAGGTATAGATTCCCCATCCTTCCCCGAGTGTCCTGGACATGATCACAGACTCATTAGGCTTAAATTCCTAACGGGGACCAGAGCCAGGAGAGACTAAAAAGACTCATTTTGGATCCTCTCATCATGTCAGGAAAGGAAAGAAAGCATCAATCTGTTGTTTTGCCCTTGCCAGGAGCCCCTTTCCTGCAGACTCCGGGTTGCACTCTGCCTGCAGAGAAAGGCCAAGGAGTTTCGGAATGCTGAATGGGATGCTATCCTGCCAGCTGCCCTCCTCAGGTGCTTTCGGGATAAGAATTTTTATGTAGGAATCAAATGATCCTTAGACTGTATTAACTGGAAAAGGGCAGAGCAGACCAAGACCCCCAGAGAGGGTGAACTGAGCCAGCAGCAGCCGCATCTGAGCTATCGCTGCTCGGCGAGTCCCTTTCTAATGCTAATATCCTGCGGAGAAATCCTGCCAAGGAATTGCTCGCATTCCTCCCTGCAACAACAAACCCACAAGAGCCAAACCCCGGCCCCCCACATCCATCCTGAGCCTGTGCTTGCTTCAGGCTCTGCGTTCTGCTGGCCGTGTTCCCTTTCTCTCCCAAACTCACAGCCTGGCAGCCCAGCTCCCCAGGCAGTTTTCCATGGAATTCGGTGCACCGTGCACACCCATGCTTCTTTCCCACCTCATACCCCAGCTCTCTCAACGTCCCTTCCCCCTGCAAACCCTCAAGCTGATGCTAGTTAGGAATTCCTGCAAGGAAAAAAATGATCTGAGGGGATTTCAGAGGTCTGAAGCAGGAGGAAGTCTGTGCCCCCCCTTCCCAAGAGGTTGGGTTGAACAGCAAGGGATGGGACCAGCCAAAGAGCAGCCTAGGAGCAGAGCAGAGAGCCAGGCAAGCCACAGCAGTGCAGGGCTAGAATCACAGAATATCCCACAAGGATCACAGAGTCCAACCCCTGGCTGTGCACAGACACCAACACTCCCACCCTGTGCATCCCTGGGAGTGTTGTCCAAACACTCCTGGAGCTCTGGCAGGATTGGAGCTGTGTCCACTTGGGTTCAGCCCAGTTGGCACAGGAGGAAGGTGACCTGGGCAGCATCACCTTCCACGGAGACACTGACTTAGGGGGCTCCTGCTTCAGCCACCACTGCTTCCCACAATCAGCTAGGAAGGCCTGGGTTCCTTCCTGCTGAGCAATTAACTGTAATTAACGCACAATTAGAGGGCTTCTATTCCATTGTATCCAATCAGTGGGATTGGAGCCACTAATCATGGCAAACCCCAGGAGCTTGCAAGCCTGGGGTGAAGCTCTTTTGCAAGTCCTACCAAATTCTAGCTCCCGATCCACAATTCCCTTCTCTAATTAGGGTCCAGACAAACAAAGAGACTGAACATCAAGTGGCTATAATGAAAACTCCCTTTAAATATGTCTGCTTTTCCAAGGGGAGCCATTCCTTGGCGAGTTGGAGCATGCTCTGGATTCAGATGAGCGAATTCCCACACGAGGGACAATTACAAGACGAGCCTATGAGGACAATGCCATGGTCTGGGAGTGAGAGTGAGACACTGCACGTGGGCTCTCCATTGTTACTTGATGGAAAAGCAGCAACAAAACCCAAGTCCTACTGAGCCTGTGTTCCAGTACAACTCCAAAAATAATTGTTCTGGAGGCAGATGAGAACATAAAGCAGAATGAAAACACTTTTATGTTGTTCAGCCACTTAATCCCAAGGAAGAGTCCATTGACAGAGCATGGCAGGGTGCATGGTGCTTATCAGCCCCTCAATTTTCTTTGGCATCAGGGCCATAAACAAGAACAGAGAAATACTGAGTCTCTGAAGTCCAGAAGAAGTCTCCTGGCTTTGGGAGGACTCTGTAAACATTGGGGCAGACGCTATCTTAAAAGGCTCAATGCCTTTGATTATGTTCCCGTGTTCAGCTTCCTCCATTTATTTTTGTCTCATCGTCTCTAAAGTTGGACTGTGTTGCCTGTAGAGAAGGTTGTGAACTGAAACACCACCGTGAGTTTCTTCTGTTGGAGCCTGAGCTCCAGCAGAGAAATTGGCACTTAGTTTGGATTTTGTCAGTATTCCCAGCCACAGGCTCAAAAGATGATATTTTCCTAATGGCAGAGCTGTTGTGGCTCTGCTAGTCCAAGGTCATGTGTAAGGCAAGATCTGTGAGCATAGCTAATGTATTTTTTAACCCAGCAAAACCCTCAAGCCCCCAAAACCAAAAAATTTAGACAGGCTGAGCTTTCATAGGATCAGTCTTACTACGAGGGAGTAAAGACACCTCAATTACATGGCAGCAATTTCCCAAAAAGACTTTTAAACTCTAAAAAAGTGAGAGTGGAGATTGTTCCTTGTTCACATGACTTCACAATCTGGGGCTTCCAGTGAATTTCAGGATGGGCTGGGCACACAGCAAAGTCACCCGCGTGACTCTGATGATGGCTGTGGGGCTTGTGAGCTTAATAGAGAAAAACCTGTAGGTTGGGATAGTGTTGGACCTGTGGCCTGGGTGGAGGAGGATCCATATGTCAGGAAGGTGTAGGAACTATGCGTTGGGTGGTGTTGGATGTGTAGGTTGGGTGGACACGAACCTGTAGGTTGGGATGGTGTAGGACCTGTGGGTTGGATGGAGGAGCACCTTAGGTTGGGATGGTGTAGGACCTGTGGGCTAGGATGGCATTGGACCTGTGGGTTACATGGAGAAGGACCTGTATGTTGGGATGGTGTGGGTTGGATGGAGGAGGATCTGTGGGTTGGGATGGTGTAGGACATGTGGTTTGGATGCAAGAGGATCTGTAGGATGGGAAGGTGTAGGACCTATGGGTTGGATGGTGTAGGATGTGCAGGTTGGATGGAGAGGAATCTGTGGGTTGGGATGGTGTAGGATCTGTAGGTTTGGAGGAGAAGGACCTGTAGACTGGGACAACCTTGTTGCTGCAGCTCTGGCTCTGAGCAGCTCATTGATGCTGCTCTGGGAGCTCCTGTGCTTTGCTGTGACCTCTCTGGGCCAGGGTCCCTCTCTTGCAGCTGCTGTCCCCAAGGCCACCCCTCTTGTATCCCCAAGAGGAATTGTGTCCCCCACCCCAAGACCAAGAGGACTGTCCCAGGGCCCTGCTGGTCCGATCATGCTCTCTCTAGACCATGGCAGAGTTCCCACTGCCTTCAGGGACAACAGGACCCAGCCATTGTCTGACACCTTTGATATTTTCTGTGACTGAGAGGAGCTGTTTTTGGGCTGGGAAAGTCAAAGTCAGAGCAAGCCCGGGGAGGAGGGTGGACAACTTCAAAGCCCAACTCTGAACACACGTAGAGACATCCAAAGCACCGCCGAGTAGCCTCACTTTAAAGGAGGATCCTGAACTCCATTATTATGGAGGAAAGATCTTTCCAAAAGAAGGTTTCCTAACACCAGCCATTTGGCCATTTGGCTCAGCCATTTGGCTTTGTCCTTCTCTGCTGCCAATTCAGCCCCATCCCCTCACTCCAGGCTGAGCGTGTCCCCTGCCTGCTCTGAGGATTTTTGGGATATCAAGGCCATTAAACTCTCTCCCAAAGGAAGTCACAGCCATCCCACTGGCTCTACACTGCTACTCGTTATCTTTCACGTTAATTAATGTTTGCCATTAAGCACACACTTGATAAGATAACAGAGGGAGGAAAACGTCCCTTGCAGCCATCAGCCCCACAGCTGGGATATCTGCTTGGCTGAGCCCTCTTTATTTTGTCCAAGGAACGATTATTAGGAGCATAAATTTGCCTGGAACATCAAAAGCCACCCATCCCTCCCATTTGCTATTGGCACCTGGAGGAGTCACGCCGGAGATCTCCAAAGGAGCTGGTAAGGCAGGAGGGAAGGGGGAAGGGAAGCTGTTGCTTTCCCTATTTTTTGGTGCAAGAGAGATGTCAAAAAGAAGTCGTCTGTCAGCTGTGAAGTGTTGATGTTTGGAGTGGATGTGCCAAATACCTGCAAAAAAACGAGGGCTGGGTTTGTGGGGGCTGATCTTGGTGGAAATGGAAAGGAAACAGGAAGGAAACCAAGCATCTTTCTTAGGCAGCAAAATTCCATGAACCTGTCCAAGATTTTCCAGCAGCAGCAGACCTTTCTGCCCAGAGGATAAGTAGAAAAAAACAAGTGAGAGGTCCCGTTAAAAACTTATCCATCACTTCAGTGCTGATATGTTGAAGGTGTGGGCTCAAGAACCACACCACCACCACTGCCCATCCTTTTCCTTATTTCCACAGTTGACACACTCCTGTGCCTCTTCTCCCTCCGAAAATGTCGCTGTCCCTTTGGCATTACCGAGATAAACTCACACATTTGCCAGATATATTTGACTCTCCTTGAACAGTTACCCAGGCACAGTTTTGGGAAATACTAATAGCCAGAACTTTTCTCTTGGGAACTTAATTCCTAGGAAAACTAGTGCACAATTAACCTCACAGAGGTGGGTGCCAACAAAGTCAAGGCAAAGACAAAGTCAAGGAAAGCAGTGCTTCCTGCAGCTCTCCAGATCCCACACAGAGCACCCAGGACCTAAATCTGCCCAGGGAAGCCTGGACAAGGAGGAGTCTCTTGGATCCTGCTCAAATTGGATGGGAAGAACATGTGACCATGAAATGGGATTTGGGAGTAAGGTGAACAAGAGCTGGATTATCTGGAAGAAATTCCAGATAATTTATTTTAATTTATTAGAATGGATCAGAATCATGGAATGGTTTGGGTTAGAAGGAAACCTTAATGCTCATCTCATTCCAGGGCAAGGACACCTTCCACTATCCCAGGTTGTCCATCCCGGCCTGGGACACTTCAAGGGATCCAGGGGCAGCCAAAGCTCCTCTGGGCAGGGCCTCAGCACCTTCACAGGGAGTAATTCCTTCCCGATATCCCAATATGCCATCTAACTTTACTGTCCCTCAGTGTGAAGCCTTTCCCCATTGTTCTGTCACTCCCTGCCCATGTCCTACGTCCCTCTCCAGCTCTCTTGGAACACCTTTGGACGCTAATCTCAGTTTTCAGCTGGGAGAGATTGTCTGCCTCTCCTCACATCCATAAATCCTGTGTGCTCAGCCTTGCCTGAAACCACTCTGAGATGCCTGGTGAGCAAGAGGGTGGGGAAAGTGAAATTCTCTCCAGCCTCAGTAAGAGCAGGGCTGAACTCGGCCTGGTTTTGACCACACTCTTTCCCGCTGCTCAGTCGTCACTGCAAGAGGATTTTTGCGTTGGTCTGGACATGGACATGAAGCCTTCCCTAAAAAATCTCTCCTGAGAGGTGTAAATTTGGAATTAGGTGGTGGGTTAATGGTTTGACTCGATGATTTCAGATGGCTTTTCCAACTGGAAGGATTCCATGGTTCTTTGCATAGTGCTGAGGTTACTGCAGCCCAGGCTGCAGCATGGTTGGACCTCCAGGGACAAATTCACCCTTTGTGGGCATCCTGGCTTTGAAGCAAGAAAACAAAGAGCTTTTGGGCTGTTAAAAAAAAACATTCTGATAAGCACAACTCTTGTTAGAAAGCATGGAAAACTACTCAGCACAGAAGTGGTGAAGTGGGGTTCCCCGCCTCGTATCTCAGCAGCCTTCCTGAGGGCTCCTCAATCCCATGGGACAGCTCACATTCCTCAGTGATTTGCTGAGCTGTGGAGTGGATTTGTTTCGAAGGATTCACATGCTTGGCAAGGGAGGTTTAGGAGCAGTTTCTTCTTTTATTGCATTTTTTCACTTATTGTTCTTTAGCTTGCTAATAAATAAGTGCATTCCAGGGGCTTGAGGTCACATAAGGGAGAAGGAATGAAGGTAGGAAATGAAAACACAAAGGGGAGCAGAGCCACTGACAGAGGCTTTGATCCCTGGCTTATTTTGTGGCAAATTTTCCAAATTCCAGGCTTTCAGGATTATCTGTATCATGACTCAAGCAAACATCTTTCCATTGAGTGGGTTTTGAGCTGGTAAAATATCACAATGCCACAGCAAGCAAAGGTGAAAATATATTCGAATAAAACCTTATTACTATCATAAAAAATAACAAACTTTTCAAATATTTAGTAACAAGTAATGGAATTTTTTAGGAGGCATCAGTGCTCCATTTCTGGATTTGGTAAGAAAGGTTGGAGACCTGGCATCAGCTCTCAATTTCAGTATCTCTGATGTACAAACCTGGGTTTGGTTGTAACCCCCCACCAAAACAAGGAAAACTTTTATAAATGAAGGTTTTGAAACCCTAACAGGCTGCAGAATGGAGGGCAGGTGTATTCGAGCTTAAATTAAAAAGTATTCTACGGCTTTTATCAATGGAAAAGTCCTTTATCAGCGTGAGGAGAAGTGAACCACCACCTTCCTAGAGGTTGGAGATTAAGCTCTAAATGAGTTTTAAAAACAAGGTAAACTCCCTTGCTCCAGGGCATGAACCAGTGAAGACCTGGAAGAAACCTCAGCCAAGCACAGTCATTCCCTGCCTGCCTGCTTCCAAGATTTTTATCCCTTTTTTCTGCGGGCTGGCGATGCCAACCACCTGTGGGGATTGAAGAGGTATCAAACTATGGATTATTGTGTGTCTGTTTCTAAAGATCCCTCAGAAAGGCTCCTGGAAAAGCACACTTCACTGAGTTTTTTGTCTGCTGCTCCTCTCATGTGTCAGCTAATGAGCTGCCACAGCCCCAGAACGGGGCCAGGCAATTGCTTTATTTCAGTGAAATAGGACGTGAGAGCAGCGTTGTGGCACCTCCACCTCCAAACCAACAGCAAGGTATTGATTACTGAAAGAAATCAATTAAGTTTGGGCCTAGAATTGGCAGTGCATTCAAACCCGTAAGAGCAGCAGGGTTATTCCTAAACTGAAAAGGAGGTGAAGGCTTAATTATGTGGCTGAATCCAGGGCTGCCGGCGTGGAGAACTCTGGTGTTGAATGTCAGCATGGAAGCAGATTCCTATGGCTGGTTACAAATCACTGGGATTTATAATCACTTTATAGTCCAGGAATGCTGACAGCTTTAAATATAGCGCCGTGCCTGTGATAAATTGCTGGCATTTTTTTCTTGTTAGCCTTTTGTAACTAAATTTAAGGTATCCATTTCAGCGTGATCCAATTATGGAAGCGTGGTCAGGAACGGCTCCCCATGCAAGAGGCCACATCTATTTTTGCCTGTGAAGCTTAAGTCTGCATTTCTGAGCTCATGATTTATGGCAGGCTTTAAATTAATAATGAGGCATCCATCCAGAGGCAAATATTTGTATTTGGAGAGCCATTCAGGCCCCAGCCAAGGCTGCCCGAGCAGCCAAGGATCAGTTACACACAGATCCTATTTCAAACATCACCTGGCTCTGCACAATTAGCATCAACTCCTCCTTGCTAATGAGAGCCTGAAATTAATGGCATGTCAGCTGAAACTATTGAAGCCCCAAAGATTCATTCCTGAGACCAAGAAAAAGGCCGTATTTCAGCTAAATTTCTGCCAGGCCGTACCCTCACCTCCGTTGCTGATGGATAAATTTTCATAAATATTTCCAGGGACACAATGCAGGTGTCCTTGTGGGATCAAGCAGGCAGCTGAGCAGGCATAGATGTGAGCACACAGGCAGACCCCATGGAGGGTGCAAAGCTGAGGGGGAGAGGGATAAACCCTCTGCAGGCTATTACCTAGCAAAGACATGAGTTTGGGGATGTTTTGAGCCGTCACTTCTCCTGCATTAATCTATGGAAAATACACTGGTTTCCTCTGGAAAGTGCCTGAAGACCTGCTGGTGGCAGAAGCCCAGAGCCAAATGCTGTTACTGTGGTCAGAGTTCAAGAAATCTCCTGCAATTAGTCCTGACTAGAGCAGCTTGTCCTGGGGACAAGGATTTATTTATTTTTAAACAGATGGGGCTGTTGCAGCTTCAGGTTACCTGTGGAAATTGCAGCACCATTTTCTTTCTCTCAGGTCACCACAGAACAGTTCGGGTTGGAAGGAACCTCTAAAGGAGCTGGAAGATGCTATGAGGAGTCATAGCAATACCCATGGATAACTTTCCCTGGTTGGCTTTGTGAGTAGAGGGTTGTGTTGCCTGCTTGGTGATCAGATACTGGGAAAAGTTTTTTAGTGGAAAGAGTTGTCAATCCCTGGCACAAGCTGCCCGGGGTGGTGGTGGAGTCAAGATCCCTGGAGGGATTTAAAACACATGTGGACGTGGCACCTGGGCATGTGGGTTAGTGGTAGCCTTGGCAGTGCTGAGGGAATGGTTGAACTCAATGATCTCAGAGGGTTCTTCCAACTGAGATGTCTGGAACTATCTGAGCTGGGCTGCCATTATGGCTGAGGATAGCCTGAAGATGCTCCCTGATCCATCTGTCCCAAAGGAGACAAGTGCTTGCTGAATGTGCCACCATGGTCAGTGGCAGCACGGAGAGCAGGATCTGGGTGTCCACGCTGATCCCTGTGCCATCCTTCCTCTCAAAAAGTCCATTTGCTCCATGGCTTGGCTCAGCCTTCATCTGGAGCAAAGCTCCTGGTGCTCACCTTGTGCACCCTGGGCAGCAGTACCACCACTAGTGGACATTTTTATCAGTAATTATGTAATTTAATGAATCACATCTCTGTGTTCCTCTCTGTTGATTTGGGACCATGGAAGGGTTCATCCACTGTATTCCTCCTCTTTTTTCTCTGGGAATGACCAACTTTAAGATACTTTTCCATGTCTGCATGGCAGAAGGTTCCTTGGGAAAAAATATGTAATCCATGGAAGTCCTGCCTTGTTTGTCTGGCAGCCCAGGAGGAATGTGAGCACCACACAGCCTCAGCTGAGCCTCTCCAGGCTGCAACAGAGATTAATTAAGTGGTGAGTAAACACCTCTGCCCAGCCTGGCAGCCAGAGTGGAAAGCTGAGCTTAGCAGGGAAAGACAACAAGCCTGTGAGTGATGGGGATCGTATGGAATCCCAGAATCCCAGACTGGGTTGGGTTGGAAGAGACCTCAAAGCTCATCTGGTTCCACCCCTGCCATAGGCAGGGAACCTTTCCACTATCCCAGGATGCTCCAAGCCCTGTCCAGACTGGTCTAGATTGGATATTATGGAAATTTCTTCTCTGAAAGGGTGGTCAAGCACTTGACCAGACTGCCCGGGGCAATGGTGGAGTCCCCATCCCTGAGGATTTAAAATCCACATGGATGTGGCACTTAGGGACATGGATGGTGGTGGCCTTGGCAGTGCTGGGGGGATGGTTGGGCTCTGATCTTAGAGAGCTTCTCCAGCCTTGAGGCTTCTGTGATTCAATGATTAAAAGTTCCTGCTCTGGTCTGAGCCCATGACCCTCAGCACACATCAGGGTGAGACAACAGCAATGCTGAAAGCCCCTGGCCTGGGTTGGAAGCTCAGTGAGGAAGGGATTTCCAGCAGATCCCAGCCTGCCTGTAGCTGTGTCCCATTCTCTATGGAGGAGCTCATCCTTGAGGCACCTGGAAACGCAGCCCTGCCCTCCAGTGCTCATCTCCTACACCTTAGGTGGCTCAAAGTCTGCTCTGAGGTGTCCTGCACCTGAGAAAACTCAGGAAAGCACTGTGTTCCCAGAGATCCTGGGGCCAGCCCCTCTGGAGAGTGCTGCATTTTCCTCTCCATGTGTTTCACCCTGTGCAGGGACTTCAGCCAGGCAGGGAGTTTATCCAGAGTCTGGGAAAGATACCCCTGCTCCAAAATGCAGCTGGCTGGTGGGGAGAGACCCATTTGCCCAGAACTCCATTCCTGTCTGCAAAGCAGGGGCAGCACTGCCCTGGGGTGTCCCCAGCTGACCCCAATCCGTTGGATATAATTCATTAATCACTCCTCACTGCTTATTAACATCATTAATGCCGCAAAGCCCGCAAGTCTTCACCACTTCTTCACCCTCCATCTGTTCACGGATTGCTCCCTGTTTTTCACACTGCCTCATTCCCACAGCGCTGAACCGAATGTTCTTCCCTCCCCTCCTTCCTCACCCTGTCTGGTGACAGCCTCAAACACTCAGTCTGGTCTGCAGCAAGGTCAAAATTATCTGACAGACTTGAAAAGAGGGGTGAGCCTTTGCTATAAGACAACCTGGCAGTGCCAGGGGGGGTGGATGACAGCAGCAATTTGTTTCTTTCTCATAGAAAACTGAAATATAGGAGTTTTTCTAGATTTTTTTTTTCCCCTTAGGTGTTCCTGAGGTGATTTTTTCCCTCCCCAGCTTGTTTGAGGATTCAACCAGAAGCTCAGTTGGTGTCACTGCTCTGATTTTAATGGGTCCATCCCCAGTGAAAAGTCATGTCAAACTAAGTGTGATGCTTTTCTTTTCCCTTAAGGATGATCCGAGGACTTCTCACCTCTGCCCAGAGCCTAAACTCAGCAGCACTGGAAGAATGCACCCAGACAAGCTGCAAACTTTGCAGGACTGACATTAAAGAGCAAAAAACCAAAGGCACCTGAGGGCTGGAGGGATCCCAGAGGTCCTTGACTCTGGGGCAGAGGCAGCTTGGAGCTGCAGTGCTGAGCCCTGCTGTGATTTTCAAATAGCTCATTTATTCTGTCCTCCCTGACTGCTCGGCTCTGCAATTATTTGTCCTTGCTTTTGCCAGCTCAGGACACGCAGCCTTTGCTTTCCCCCTCTCACAAATCTTGTTGTGCAAGGGGCAGAACGAGTCCTGGCAGCACGGACGGCTGTTTTAAGAAATCCAAGGCTTCAGGGGGCATTTACAGAACCCTGCTTGCTTTTAAAATGGTCTTTTTCCTCACCCTTTGTGGCTCCTGGTTGGACCAACCACCCCATAAAACCCAGGCACTGGTCCAAGGCAGTCTGCAGCACAGACCCAGACTGGGCTTAATTTTCAACTCACAAAGCGAGTGGCCTGGGGTGACTTTGTGATGCTGAACTGTATCCCCATCCATCTGTTTAGCCCAGAAGTAAGTTTTGCACCTTTAAAACTAGATTTGAGAGTGAAGGGGGGGAGGAGAAGGAGAAGCTGTGGAATGTCTGAGGCAGGTGTGTTCAAAAACACTGAGATAAGAGCTTCAGTTTTCCTTCCCACGGCCTGTGCTTTTGCAGCACAGACAGTGGGAGAAAGCTCTCCTTTGCTTTTTAGCTAGTTAGAGTTTTTTTGGTTTTTTTTGTTTTAGCTAGCTGAAGCAGGAAAAATCACTGAACCCTTTTCTTTGGGGAGGAGATTTTCCACAGACACGGCACAGGCTCCTGCTGGAGCCCAAGTGGAGCTCTGCTAAGAGCATCCCAGCGCAGCTGCAGCACAGCAAAGGAGGCTTGCAAGGACTGGAGAAGAGCAGGGACCTGTCAGCGTTGGGTCTTCCCAGCTCAGGGATGCAAATCCTTCCCCACTGCACACTCAAGAGTGTTGAATTTGGCCTGGGGAGCTTTTATAAGACAGCCCCAGGGCTCTGTGCTGAGATGATGCATGAATGGTGATAACCCAGGGCCAATTCCATGGAATGGGGCCAAAGAAGCCCTCCCAGGGGCTGCAGGAGAAGTTTGACCTTGAATATGGCTGACATCATGCCATGAGACCTCGCGCAGCCCCCTCCTCGTGATAAAAAACACTTTTCCCAATAAACAGCAGCTTCAAGGAAGAAAAAAACCTCCCAAAATAATTTCTACCCCAAGACCCCCATATTTCAGTAATTTTGGCATCAAGAAGGATTTAGATGACATCTAATTTGGGGACAACATCTCCCCCTGGGGACTAAATCCTTTCAAACTACTAAAGAAACTTCATTATTCCAACAAATCTAACCCAAATAAAATCCCAGTTTCCTTGGCATCTGGACAGTTGAGGGGGGTGAAGGGGTGAAAAAGCCCAACAGATGCAGAAAGCAAGCAATCAGGACAGAGTTTATTTTAATAAACTCTTGTGACTGCAATAATCTCAGCTCTGATTAGCACTGGAGATTAAAAAATGTAAATATTTACCAGAACATCTTCAATATCCTCGTGGAGTCAAAAGGGCAGTTTCTGCATGCAGGGTGTCAGAACTACTTGCTCTGGCAAACTCTCTCAGACAACTGTGGAATTATGCAAAGAGCTCCAGCATAATTAATTATATTCATTACAAAGCCAAAATATTGGAGTTTTATTTGCTTTCTGTTCCAGCTCTGAGTTCTTTCTGCTTTCTGCCTCTTCTGTGAGACTCCAACAGCTCCTTTTAACAAAAGCTGTGATTCCCACTTGGCTTGAGGAGCTGCATTTAATGAAAACTAATGAGTTGCATGACGCCTGCAGTAAATTTGGGCTGCCAGACCCCCTCTAAGTCCCTTCAGGAGGGATGTCTTTGCTTCTCCTTCATTTCAGCAGCCCAGAGAAGCTGTGGCTGTCCCTGGAAGTGTCCAAGGCCAGGTTGGATGGGGCTTGGAGCAACCTGGGACAGTGGAAGGTGTCCCTGGGCAGGGAGGTGGAACAAGATGGGCTTCAATGTCCCCTCCCACCCGGGCCATTCCATAATTCCATGATTTTGTAAGCCTGGGACACAGTGTGGCTTGCTCTGCAGTGGGAGAACATCTCTGCCCTGGATTGCTGGCTCCCAGCAAGCTCTGGATGTAGCACATCAAAAGCAAACCAGTGGCCTGGCTCCTTCCCCAGCTTGCCAGGCACCTTGTTTGAAGAGGCTTAGAGCTGGTCTTAATTAACAGAGCTGCTGTGAATGGGCTGGGGCCTGTCCTGCCCTCAGTAACAGGATTACATCTCAATTAACTCACCCTGGGCACAGAGCCTGCAGTGTGTGTTTGGGGCAGGCTGGGAAGGCACAGGGAGCAGTGTCTCTCTGCTGAGACATTCCCACCCTCTGCTGCCTTCCCACCTTTCTTCTGCTGCCTTCCCACCTTTCTGCCATGATCCCACCTGTCTCTCAACACACAATTCCCAGTGTTGGTACTGAGCACAAGCAGGAGGTAAAGATGCCACAGGTGCCATCTGCCCTTTGGTCCAGGTTTCCAAACCCACCTTCCACCCAGGATGGAGGGCTTGGAGCTGCTGCTTTTGCTGCTGAGGTTGGGTCACTCTGGGTCCTGGATCCAGCCTGGGCACGCAGCATATGTGGAGATAACGGAGCAAAAAGCATCATCCTTGTGCCCTTGAACCCAAATTTTCTCCTCCTTGTCCCCCTTGTGCCTCAGTCTCACAATGCCAGGTTTAAAATCTCAATGGGATTGGGTTTGTTGCTGATGCAGAAACACCATTGCTGGACTAAGGAGGAATGGAAGCTGTGCACTGAGGGAGTGACAGAGAAGAATAAATCCAAAGGGCCTGGGTGAAGGGAAGGAGGGAAAGTTCCCTCCCTTCCAGAGGGTCAGAAATGCCAGCAAGGGCCTTTCCTGGACACACAATCAATCCAACCTTGTAATTGTGGTTGCTAAATCATGCAGTGAACAAAGATGTGGTGCTGAGTTTGGAGCAGGAGAGGTTTCTTTGCTTTCCCTGCCTCCAACAAAAGGAAAATTCTTGCTTTTTGGGGCAGCAAGTGTGCTTGGGGAGCTCAGGAAGATGCTGATCTTGTGCTGTGGGTTTGCTCTTAGAGACTGGGAGTAAAAATCAAGTCAGACAGATGGGGTGCAATTCTTAAAAAGTGGTAAAAGTCATCAACATCATTGGGGCAGAAACCACAGCTGAAGGGCAGCCCTGCAAATCTTCCTGCTGAAGAACCCACCACCTGTAAAGAGCAGGGCTGGCAGAGTTTAAAAGAAAGAGCAGGAATCACCACCTCTTCCTGACATCCTTAATGCATCAAATAAAGAGGAAATAAAATTTTTCTTTTTTGGATACATAAAAATCTGGTTTGAGTTGAGCTCGTTTCAAGGCAAGCAGAACAAGAAGGGGCCAAGCATGATGAGTTCACACACCCAGTACTAAAAATGGGGGGTTTGCTGTCAGAAACCATGAAGCAAGAAGCCAAGTGGGATTTTTTTTTTTTAAACTTGTTCTGTCCCTGGATCCCTTCCCACTCCAAGCCTGGGGCTGAGCCTCACAGCAAGCCAACCATTTGATTTGGCAGACGTGCTCAGGCCAGGCCCGCCTTTTAAGTAGTGCTGAAAAAGAAAATACACAGCTCCAGAAGACAAGAGGAGCAGCTGTTCTTGAGGGGCAGGGAGGAGGGACAATGAGTCCCTTCACGCCAGGAGGAATCAGCTTTTCCTTCCCACCCAGCCAGGGAGGAAGGGCCAGGCCCGCCATGGCGCTCAGAGTAAACAGAGGTGAGCTGCTAAAGTTGTCTCCGGGCCCAGCCCTCGAACAATGGGGCCCAGACGGAAATAGAAAAGCAAATATTGATGTCTTGCCCCCGAGAAAAGAGAACAATGCCGTCGAATGGACACCACCTTGATGGCTTCCTCCTCCCTTGTGCTCTGAAATATCACCTCAGGAACTGTGACTTCTTTGGATGGAGCAAGGGAGAGCTGAGGGCACCCTGCTCCTGCTTTTCCCATGCCACAGGGATAGATGGCTTCATTATAAACCTATTTCTGTGTCCCCCTTCCTCCAAAGCCAGGCTCCTCCTCGTGAAATAAAACCCAGAAGCGCAGGAGGGCCCCTTTGTGAATCCCAGCAGCTCAGTGAGAGCAGAACAAGGAAACACAGGCACCCAACTTCTCTTAATCCTGGCAGGAAGGGGGAGCAAAATCCTAGGGACCAAAAACAGGGAACATTTCAGAGATGAGGGCCTGGTTTGTTGTTTGCTTTATCTCTCCAATGGGGACAGGCTGGGAGTGCTCACCTGCAGAAGGGAAAGCTCCAAGGAGACTTCCAGGGCCTAAAGGAGCTCCAGGAGAGCTGGAGAGGGACTGGAGACAAGGGGTGGAGGGACAGGACACAGGGAACGGCTTCCACTGCCAGAGGGCAGGGATGGATGGGATATTGGGAAGGAATTGTTCCCTGGGAGAGCATAAGGCCCTGGCACAGGGTGCCCAGAGCAGCTGTGGCTGTCCTTGGATCCCTGGGAGTGCTCAAGACCAGGTTGGACATTGGGGCTTGGAGCAACCTGGGATAATGGGAGGTGTCCCTGCCATGGCAGGGGTGAAATGGCTTTAAGTTCCCTTCCAACCCAAACCATTCCATGACTCCATGAGGAAGTCATGAAGTCCATGAGGAAAATGCCTCTCCTAGCTTCACCAACAGCCCCTGGCAGGATCTCTGGGGCATGCAGGTGACCAGGAATTGCAATGGAGATGCAGACCAGGCTCCTTGGGCCCCCTCTGGGCTCAGTGCTCTGTACCTCCACAGACACAGCTGGGCTCTCCTAATCCTAGCCTAATTGCTCCAGAGGAAAAAGAGAGCCAGGAGAGGAGAGGAGAGAGCCCCTGTGCTCGGCCATTTGATTGGGGAAGTTGCCATGGATACGTAATTAAAGCTTCCCTCTCTTCTCTCAGAGGCTTTGCTTGTGCAGCACCTGGGGCTTTGCAACTCTTGCTACTCCCAAAGCAAAGTGTCCTCTTGGAATGAGGCTGGGAGAGATGTGCCATGGAGTGTTGCAGACAGGTAGAGAAATTACAAAAGAAAATCTTATAAAATATGGATTAAACCCTGCTACTTTAACTAAGCTAACACACAGTTTGCAAGTTCCCGTGTGAAGCTATTTTGAGAATGAGAAGTTCATTAACACAACAGCCTATTCTGAGGGTGGAAAACAAATGCACCTGCAATAACAAGGGATGTGTCCCATGAGAAGCAGTAAAGAAAATTTGTAAACAATTCAAGAATAGAGAGATTTGATGGACAAGTAAAACACCTTTTACTAACCTGTCAGGAAAGCTATTAACCAATTAAAGTTGCACACAAGGTCTGTAAAAACTGTATAAAATGAGTTGTGAGAATAAAGAATTGGCTTTTCCTGCATGAAGAAAAGGGAGTTGAGGCTCCTTTATTGCAACAATGGAAAAATGTTTGTTGTCTTCAAACAGCAGCAGTTTTTGTGGCTGAGCAGCAGCCAGGGCTGTCCCACCCTGTCCTTTAGTCCCTCTCTTCCAGAGCAGCAGAGATAAGGGCTGGTGGTCTCCCAGGACACAGTGCCATGGAATAATGGGATGAATAATGCTGGAAAAACCTCCCAGATCATCAAGTCCAACCTTTTACCAATGCCTGCTGGCTCATGTGGCCACATCTGTTCACTTTTTAAACTTTGCAGGGATGGTGACTCTATCACTGCCCCAAAGCCTGACTGCTTCTTCAGTGAAGAAATTCCTCCTAATACCCAACCTGAACCTTCCCTGGCATAGCTTGAGGCCATTTCCCCTCAGCCTACTGGTAGTTTTTCCTGGGAGAAGAGGGCAGGGGCATCAAGTGGAGAAGGGCTGGGATGTGCACAAGTATCTCTGCTTCCTCACAACACACTGGATTTGAGCCCTTCTCTCTGGCCCAGAATGAATCTCTTAAAACAGAATTATTTTTTTCCTTCCTTTTCACACACGTAGCTGAAAGGTCAGGTTTTTGCTGCCTTTTTTTTTTTTTTT
>VRYO01002326.1:1066659-1146287 GCA_009812075.1 Sialia sialis
CTGAAAAAAACCTCTGCTGGAAAGGGAAGATGGCAGGGGGTGAAGAGACATGGGAGGTTTGTGGTAGGTTTTTAATAAAGATTTAAACCTGATTAAAAGCCCCTCACTTCCCCCGGTAGCCACCTGGGCAAGCTCTGCCTGCAGAGCAGCCTGAGCGCCCGGGCAGGGTCAGGCCTGATCACCTCCTCCTGCAGAGGAACATTTTGGTACCTGCATGGGGCTGGGGACCAAAATCCACTTGCTGTCTGTGTTTCAGCCTGGGACCTTGGCTCTCCGGGGTCCTGGCTTCCCACAGAGCTGAAGCAGGCAGCCCTCAGGGGCCAAATATCCTGAATTTGGAGGCAGGCAGGCAGGATTTTCTGGTGATTTTACACCAGCTTTTCCATTTGCAAACCCCTTCCCAGAGCAGCCAAGGGGAAAGCACCAAGCAGACAAAAGCAAAATGCCCTTCGGGTTTCGGGGAGTTGATCCTCCCCTTGCAGTGACGAGCACCTTCCACACAGCATTTTTGGGGGATGGGGGGGGTGGGTTTGTTAGGGGAACAAATGTTGCAGCCGAGTTGTGTTTCTTCTCTTGCGGGGTTTGAGTTCCCGATTTGTGTGGGCTGGTCCCACCCGTTCAGGTGGCTCTTCCCGCTTCCTCGGGTTTCCCTGCTTTGTCTTCACCTCCAACACTTTGGTACTTGCAGTCAAAAGAGAGAGAGAGAGAGAAGAATTATTTATTTTTTGATGCCACAGAAGCCACATGTATTAACCCTTTTTTGGGGAGAGTGACCTGTTTGAAATGTAAAAGCTGTGCTGACCCCAGCAGCTCCAGAGGGATCAGGTTTTAGGAGTGACACGTGCAGGTTGTTAGTGGTGGGTTTTTTACCTCCTGGCTGATCAATGCTAAAGGAAAGGCTGTTTTTACAGAGCTGGGTCCTTCCTGGGAGCTTGTTCCACCCAGCTGAGCAGCGCCTTGGAGAGAATGGCAGAGCGCTGGAAGGTTCGGCTGAGCCGGGTGGGATGCTGAGCCCGTGCCCTTGCCAGCCACTCTGCTTTCTGCAATAATTAAAAAGACTTTTCCAACGATCAGCTCCTGGCTTCCATGGTGTTTCCGTAATGTTCCTCCACCACCCCATTTTTTCCCCCCGTGTGAAGATGAACGTTGCCCTCGGTGGGCTGCAAGAAGAGGGGCCTCAGCAGAGCAGCTCCCAAGGGGAACTGTCTGGGCTCTCTGCAAGGTTGTGCATCTTCTCAGATTATGAATGACCTGGGCAGGGTTTTTTTTGGCAGGTCTCATTCCCCCAGGTCCGTTTTTCCATGTTCCCATCCGCGATATCCCATGTCCTGCCCTCGCCATTGTCCGTCAGTCTCTATTCATCCTTTTTTCTTTTTCTGGTTTTCATTTGTTTTTTTTTCTTTTTTTTTAAGGTGCAGACATAATGCTGTGAACTGAAATAAATTATTTATACAATGAAAGGGCCTGATAAAAAAAACAAAACAAAAAACAACCGAACCCCAGTGTTCTGCTCATTTCTCAATATCAGTGCTGTGTTTTGTGCGTTTGGAGGAGGTTCCTGCTGCATCCCCAAGGAGAGGAGACAAGGGGACAGAGAAGTGACCTGCTGAGGATCCAGTGTTACGAGTCTGTTACGTGGCAGCCTGCTAGGACATGGGGGACATCCATAATTTGCTGGTTAATGAAATCTGAGCTCTTTTGCAGGTCACTTAATGTCTCTGCATCTCTGCTGCTGTCTGTGAGGAAGGAGGATACTTTTTGGTGGGGGGGATTTAGTTCCACCTCCTCCTCTGATTTTAAATCCACGTTAGGGGGGTGATCATGCAGGGAGAAAGTTTCCTTTTCAGCTCAGCGTGGCTTTTTTTTTAAACGGGTGGCCTCGGGCGAGCGATGTCAGTGGCAGAGAGCCAGGTCTGCAGGGGTTAAAACACCACTGGGGAACAGCATGCTGCAGACAGAGCTGGAGGTTTCCTCTGCTCCTGGGTGGCTGCTGACACAGGAGACCCAGAGTGACATTTCGGATGCGAGCAGTGGAGCTGGGTGGCAAACGACTTTTTCTTTCTTTTGTTGTTTTTTAGTATTTTTTTTGTTTTGTTTTATTATAATGAGGCAGCCAGAGGGGAAATGATGACCCTGAATTGTGAAAGTGAGACTTGGAAGGGCTTGGGGTGTTCTCACTCTGCCCAAGGTTTGTGGGATGTGCAGTGCCTGGGTGAGGGGATGTGGTGTCTGCTCTGCAGGATCAGGGATGGGCGGCTCTGAGGGGTGACAGGACCCCAGGGTGCAGCTGGAGCTGTGTTAGGGCAGGGTCAGGCTGGAGATCTGGGAAGGTTTCTTCTCCCAGAGGGTGCTGGGCACTGCCCAGGCTCCCCGGGGAATGGGCAGAGCCCCAAGGCTGCCACAGCCCAAGGAGCATTTGGACACTGCTCCCAGGAATGCACAGAGTGGGATTGTTGGAGTGTCTGTGCAGGGCCAGGGGTGTTGGACTGGATCCTTGTGGATCCTTTCCAGCTCAGGAGATTCCATGATTCTTTGAACTTAAAGGCTTATCCAGCACTGCAGCTGCTGAGCTGCTATCAAGGCTCAGAAATCCCTTGGAGCTGAGCTGGACGGTGGCATTGCAGGATTGAGTTGTGGATTGCTGACCCTGCACAGAGCCTCTGCAAGGTGCAGTTCCCCACGGGCTCCTTCCTCACACAGAGCATCACTGACGGACTCCTGTCCCTCTGCCACATGGTCCCGTGCTCGTGGAGATGTTCCTGACCATCCTTTAGCCCCACTGTCCGTAGGACACTGTGTGCTCCTCCTGGTTTCATGGATCTGAAAGCCCAGCAGTGGATGCTGCAGTTGCCCGCACCTTCCTTAGCCTGAAGGGACTTGTCCTCACCGAGCCCACCTGGCAGAAGCTGATTGTTGGGGGTTTTCCAGCTGGCCTGGATGTGTGGACTCTGACGTTGTGTCCCTGGGCTTATTTGTGTGCCAGGGGAGCTGGACTTCGGTCCCTTGGGCACCACATGGAGCTGGGGTTGGTTTTCCTCCTGGTTTAAAGGGGGAACCATCCCTTCCCCTGTGATAGGGAAGCTGCCGGGGTTCGGGCTGTGGCTTTGAGAGGCTGTGACCGAGTGTGTGTGACTCTGACGCTGGATCTGCTCCCTCCCACAGCACCGTGGAGGGGCCGAGCTGGGATATCTCCCAGCGGGAAGGGGCGGGAGGGGCTGTGCCCTGTGGCCAGCGGACCTCCTTGTGCTTCCAGCGGCAAGGACGGACATCCTCCTGGCAGCAGCCTGTCCTGCCGGTCGAATTGCTTCTGTCAGCAGGGGGGAGGCGGTGTTTGGGGCTGGTTGTCATGAGAACATCGCACAAGGGGCTGCTGACCTTGCTGGCCCTGATGGATGAGGCTGTGCCACCTCCCCGGGCAGGCAGCGCTGCCGGACAGCGAGGGACAGTCCTCGGCGGGATGTCTGGGAACCCTGGTGGCACACAGGGCCCAAGGATGCTGCTCCTGCACGGGGCTGGCCGGGAGAAGAAACAGCGAGGGAGCAGCTGGGTTGTGAGCTGCATCCGCTGAGGTGGACCTGGAGCATTCCAAGAGGATGGATCAGGGCTGGGAGCAGCGGGAGGTGGGGTCAGGGCAGGAATACGCAGAGATGAGCCACCAGTGTGTCCCCTGTTTTGCTCCTCTGCTGGTCCCTGACACACCCTCTCTCTCTGAAGCCACCAGGAAAGGCTGCTGGGTGATCTCAAAGTGTTCCCATGGACAAGGGAGCCTCGCCAGCTTGCTGTATCCCACTTTTCCGTGCACTCAGCTTCCTGACATCTCCTCCACCCCAGGAGCACCTCTGCTGCAGGTCCTGCCTTGCCTCGTGCTGTATCGGCCACGCAGGTCCTTCTGCCTCTCTTCCCTGGCTTTGCCTCATTAAGCTAAATCCCTCTGCTTTATTTCAAATGGGATTTGCTTCCCAAGCAAGGATCTTTAAAAGGATCATGCTGGTTAATGCAATCCGGAGGGCGCTGGATCCTTGGAGTGTGGTGTTGTGCACTGGCAGCTATTGCACAGCACCAGGTGCTTCTGGCCAAATTTTGGGGTGGGCTGAGGATGGCCATCACTTTGTAGCAGGCTAGAAACCTCTACCAGAAAAAAGAAAAAAATCCCACAGCGAGTCAAATGTTGTTTGCTTTGTTTGAGGCAGCCCCATCCTGGAGCTTCTTCAATAGGAATTGTCCCCAAATCACTAGAACTTTTTGTCTGAGCAGCAAAAGGCCACTGCTGTGAGTTACTTTAAGCACTTTGCACACACACCATACAAAAAAAAGCCTCGTGCCAGCCTGGCAGAGCAAAATTGAGACATTTCAGCACGAGGATGTTTGACTATGGAGAGCTCAGCCTGGAAGTATTTGCTCTAATAAACCATTCTGTGTATTTCAGCTTAGCCTGTGTTTGCTTCCCTCAGACATTTGTGGGAGATTTCAGGCAGGAAAGCTCACAAAGGCCATCCAACTCTCCAGCAATGACATTAAAATACTGCTGGAAGGTGAGTTATGGAGCCCGGACACCCCTCAGGTGACCAGAAGGAATCCCACGTGTCCCATGACCCCCTGTCCTCCCTCCCTGACAGCCCTGCCTGATGGCATCCCACAGCTTCCCAAAACGCTGGAAGCACAACGGGAATTTGAGAGAAGGGCAGAGAGCTCTTCAGCCCACAGATTAGATTCTTCTCATTTATTATTAGTCATCCTTAATTATTGCTGTGAATGATAGAATATATAGGCATTCTAATTATTTTTATTAATATTAAGTATATTTATTAATAAATAGTGATTAAAACAGTAAATAAAATAACAAAAGGATAGTGAGGCACGGGTTGCCCAGACAGGCTGTGGCTGCCCCTGGATCCCTGGAAATGTTCCAGCCAGGTTGGATGGGGCTTGGAGCAACCTGGGATAGGGGAAGGTGTCCCTGCCTGTGGCAGGGGGTGGGAATGGGATGGTCTTTAAGGTCTTTTAAGGATTTATTTTTATTGCTCAGCCCAAATTTTGCAGTTGGGCTGAGCTGTTCTCATTCTCTTAATCCCGGGGTGCTGGAGCATTCCCAGAAGATGGTGACTGGGGAGACAGGCACTTCCAAAGCTCCTGATCCCACCTGGAATTGCTTTCAAGTATTTTGCTGCCCGGAAGAGAGCAGGACACAAATCTGGGTCTAAATGCAGATTTTTTTATACTTCTGCCTAACTTTGGTCGCATTGCTCAACTTGCCCTAGACTCTTTTTCCACAGGAATAAAAGGAAATTGCCAGCTTTTTTCCCACTCCCAAGGATGCAGAAAGAGATTGGGGCTGGTGTGATTCTCAGATCCCCAAGGTGAAGATGCTAAACCTGCAGGATTGCCCCTTCCCTGCTGAGAAAAGGAGTTGAAGGTGGGGGAGATCCCTAGAGATCCAGGTGCTCCTGCTGTGCCGTGGGCACCAGAGCTGCATCAGGGATGCTGCCATCAGCTCCCAGCAGCTCCAGGCTACTTCTGGCTTCACTTCTGAGCTCTGTGAAACCCTCCAAGTTTTGGCTGTGAGAGGAAAGTTGAAACCCATCCTCACCCCCTGACCCCACACCCGTGGGCTGCCTGCTGCCAAGGGACAGCCTTGGCACCCTGCAGGCTGAGGGGGTGGACAAAAACTCCTGTCCCCATCACAGCACCGTGCCAGGCACGTCTCCAGGGCTGGGAGCAGGGCTGGGAGCAGCTCAGGACTCTGCAATCCACCCACTCAGAAGTGGAGGCCAGGCCTGTTGGTGGGAATTGGGAACACAGGACGATTGTTGTGATGGTTAATGTTTAAATAGCCCCTGGAAAGCCCCTCCCGTGTTCCTGAACAAAGAGGGTCCTTCCAGCTCTTTGGCAGCTTCCCCATCCTTCTGCTGCCTGGTGACAATGTGCAGGGGCTGGAGAGGGAACAGCAGTGCTGCAGGTTGGCTTCCATCCCCCCAGGATGGGCCATGCTCTTCCCAACCATCCTTGGGAAACATGAGGAGGGAGCTGCTCAAGAGGATGGTGGGTGCTGGGGAGAAATAAACCCCAAAAGTAACAATTCATGACCCACACACCATTCTTCACAGAATCATAGAATCCCAGAATGGTTTGGGTTGGAAAGGCCTTAAAACTCATCCCACCCATCCCCTGCCATGGACAGGGACACCTTCCACTGTTCCAGGTTGCTCCAATCTGGCCTTGGACACTTCCAGGGATCCAGGGGTAGCCACAGCCTCTCTGGGCACCCTGTGCCAGGGCTCGCCACCCTCCCAGCCAGGAATTCTGAAATTTTCCTTCCTAAATTTCTCCTTGGAGCCTGTGCTTGGTTGTTCCCCATCCCATCCTTCAGCCTTGCCTGTGCACCTGGACAGGACCTTCTCTCCCAGGAATGGCCAAAGGGTAGCACCTGATGGTCCCGAGGAGGTGGGGAGACTTCTGCTGCCTCAGCCTAGCCCAGGGCTGACCTGCTGCGCTCCTTCTGGGACTTCCAGCAGCTCCAGGGTAGCTCATATTGGGAATGAGGTGGCAAGGGTGGTATAAAATCATCCTCTGCCAGTTTTCCCTACAGGTTCTGGCACCAGACATCTTCCCACCCAGCCCGGCCTCTCTGGAGATGCTGCCCATTTTTCAGCACAGGGCTGGGATGCAAAGAGTCCAAAGGGATGAGAATTTGTTCCTCATCATCTGCAGAACCTCCTGCAGGGCAACTAACCGACCTGGGGCCCTGTCCTTCCTCTCCTGTGAGGGCAAAGCAAGGAGGGGAAGGCTAAAACTATTTATTACACCAGAGCATCAGCATTTTTTGTGTCCCAGGGAACTGCTGGGGTGTAGTGGGGGGGAAATCCAAGCATTATTGCTGGCCAGGAAATCCTGGCGTGACAATGTGGAGCATGAGGGGGCCATAAACCCATCATGAGGATTGGGGGGGGGCGGGGAGAAAGAGAAGAGTCCTGCTAGAGTTTTATCACAGTGGCCTAAGGGTTTATAACCTCTGGCTTAACTCTGAATGAGGGAGAGCCTGGGAGAAAAGGATTTGGAGTTCATGAGCAACACCCTCATCCCACACCATGGGGCTGGAGGCTCTGGATGCTCCCAGCCCTGGGGAGGGGTTGCAAACACCAAGGCTTGATCATCCAGTGGTCCATGGGAGACTTGGGTGCTCAAGACTCCTCTATTTTTAGCTGGATAATGGAGAGAGTGAGACAGGAGGAGGGGAGGGAGAAGGTGGGGCTGTGTCTACTGAGAGCACGGAGATACTTGATTTCCTTATTTGTAATTCCTGGCAAAGAAGTTCTGGATATGTGGGGGGGGTTTACATATATTTATGTAAATTTATGTATGGGTGTTTATATCTCATCCATGTTCTGGTTTTGAGATATATATATATATATATATATATATTTATATATATATGATGTATATAATTGCACACAGGGAAGGATGTATTGCAAATATTCCCTTAGCTCCTTCTGCCCCCTTTGAAGAGGAGCTTTAAGGTGTGGATGTGGCAGCTGGGGACACGGTTTAGTGGTGACCTTGGCAGTTTTGGGCAGAATATTTGGACTCCATGATCTTGGAGAGCTTTTCCAGTTCTACAGTTCTGTATTTTCCTGGTGGTTGCCATTTCCAGCCCACAGCTTTCCCCATCCTGTGCTGGGTTATCCCTTAGCTCCAGCAGCTTTTCCCCACCCTATGGATGTGTTTATGGAGGCAATCAAGACCTCTGTGACCTATCCAGGTCCCCATTTGAATTATTTGGTCTCAAATTATTATTGAGAAATTATTTCTGCTGGGGGATAAGAAACCCAGGGTATCCCCCAGACTCTCAGCTGGAGGTGGCAGGGATATTTTTGGGGGCAACATTGAGGTGTTTTGGGGGGTCTGTTTCCCCAAATTTCCACCAAGCCCTGAAGTGGGGATGTTGCCCATGGAGTGGTGTTTCTCCAGCCCCTCTTCCCAGCAGACTCAGCCAGGCCATGTCCTGGTGATCCATTAACCAGGAGGGGAGAGAGGCCCCTGTGCAAACCTTGGCATCTGCAATGGAGCTGCTTGGAAAGCAGCCAGTGCTGCTCTTCCCTGGCCATCCACAAAAAAAAAAAAAACAACAAACAACCCAAGGATTCATCAAAAAAAGAAGCCATTTCATGGAAATGGTGGTGGCAAAGTGCCACAGTGAGGGGGGTTGAGAAGGGAGCAGCAGTGACCTTGGGAGTTTGGGTAATGCTGAGGCAACATTGCTGGGAACTGGCCTTTTACTGGGAATTTTTGAAGGAATCTTGCATTATTGCAGGTTTATAATGAAATTTGGGCTGGGCACAGACGGTATTCTCCATGCTGGGACATCCAGAAATTTCCAGTGTTGGTAGCCCAGGAATCTCAGAAAACTGAGAAATGGCAGCAGGAGGAACCCTATTCCATCTACCCCCTTGGGAGCTCCTTGTGTCAGGAAATGTGCAGGAAAACTGGTGCATTTCTGATGGTCTGAGCTCCCTCAGTCAAGGCAAGACCCAGCTTGCAAAGAATGTGGGTAATTTATGTGTGGATAATAACGAGAGGGAGACCAGCAGGTAAAAGGAGTTTGTCTTTCACTCCCCTCAGCCCTGCTGCTCCTGAGGCTTTGCCCTACCCTGAAAAGTTATTCCTGATTATCCCAGGGGGATTACTTCACGTGGGGACCTTCCTGAGTCCTCCCTTTTGCTTTAATCAATCCACTGTGGATGCAATTGCTAAATCACAAAATAAAAAGAACCAAAACAAAACCAAACAAAAAAAAACCCCCAAAACAAACCATGACCGCCCCCTCCCGCCAATTACTTTTCTCCCCAAATTCCCCCTAAAGCTGTATTTTTTTGCATCCTTGCAGATCCTAGACCAGCCTTTCCCCATAGGCTGATCCTTGGGGACACAGCAGAAATAAATCCAAATTCCAGGTCCAATGTAATAACTCACTCTCCAAAACCCTCCTGGTGCTGGCACAAACAAAAAATCCTGACACATTAATTTGGGGTTGTTTTTTTTTTCATAGAAAAGCCCTAGCAAGGGCAAATATAGAACTTGTGAGAGGTCTCACGGCAGAAGAGGAGCTTGAATAAACAGATTTATTACCCAATACACCAGGAGATTTCTGACTGCAGGAAAAGGCCTGGGAGCTTTGCATAACTCTGAAAAGGAAAATCCTTTAAAATGTGCCCTTTTGGGTGAGAGGAACCTTGGCAGCTTCAGGTCTGATTGGGAAAATAACCCAGGAACTCTATAAGGAATCCTACAAGGCTCAGATTTTTTTTTTCCCCCTCTCTCCACCTCAAAATGAGATTGATCTGTGCCTTTTCAAAGCAGAAAACCCTGAATTCCTCACTCCATCCCCAGCAACCCATGTATCCATCCATACATCCATGGATAATGTGCCTGTAATTACAATTAATTACTTAATGGTGCTCTGCTTAAGACACTGCCTTAATTGCTCACAAACAAGCTCTGGACATGCACAAGGTGTAATGGAGACAGCAAGGCCCTTAAATCCCATTCCCTGCAGGCTTGGCCCCTCCTTCCCCACCTTTCCCAGAAGAAATAATTCCCTGTCAGTTTTCCAGGTGATTTTCAGGCTGACCTGATGACACAGTCTTGCTTCAGGCTGCTCTCAGCTCCCTGGGGATGAGCAAGGCACAGGAGCTCGTTTGCAGCATCTCCAGGGGGATATCCCAAGCAGGTGGGATGGGAGAGCCCCTTCCCCTGCAGAAGGAGAAATGGGAACCAAGAAGAGAGAATAAACCCCCGGCTCTGGCTGGGCTGGGTGCAGTGAGCTCTGTGAGAAAAGAACAGCGTGAAAAATTCAGTTTCAAGCCCAGACTGCTCAGGCAAGGTCTAATGTCTCGGGAAAGCAGCAAGTCCTCACTGTGGAAGAATTACAAGGAAATCGACATTTAAAAACAAAACAGTGGCAGAATCTCCAATCCACACTGGCTGCAGGCAACAAAATCAATCCCAATCACATTTTCCCAGCCAGGCTGCTCATCAGACATAATCTTAGTGCAGGCTGGGAGGAGGAGGAAGGAATGCAAACTGGAATTCCTATGGGCAGAACTGGGCAGATCCATGCATACAGCATCAAGCACCACACCAGCCAAAACACAGGAAAGCCCCATGGCAACCATTCCCAGGATGAGACAGGAGGAGAATATCAGAATATCACGAAATACCAGAATAATTTGGGTTGGAAGGACCTTAAATCTCATCCCATTCCACCTCTTCCACTATCCCAAGTTGTGCCAAGCCCCATCCAAGCTGGCCCAGGACACTTCCAGGGGTCCAGGGGCAGCCGCAGCTGCTCTGGTGTCACCAGCCCTGGGTCGGGGCAGGAGGCAGCAGGGCTGGATGTGGCAGGGGCAGGCAGGCAGGGATTCCCCCTCTCTGGATATCCCCTCAACATCAGCTTCACCACCTCCCATCACAAACAAAAGGCAGCAGGGGCTCTTCCTAGGGAAGAAAAATGAGTGAGGAGCGGGGTCCCTGAGCCCAGCTTGGCTCCCAAAGTGTGTCAGGCAGGAGTGAATCACTCCAGGGTACCTGCAGATGTGTGATCAGTGCAGTGAGAGGTCTGGCAGTGCAGTTTGCTGTCAGTCATCACCATAAACCTGTCACGTAGGCTGGGCCACCTCCCAGCCTGGCTGCCAGTGCTTCCAAATGTTCCAGGTGAAATCCTGGATGCTCAGTTCCAGCGTCCCAAGTGTTTCCTGTCCCAGGCACCTCCAAGATCCTTGCCTGGCCAGCTGCACAGGGGATTAATGCAGGGAGGATCATGAGCACTGTGCCTCTTGCCTTCCCTTAAATGCCAGCTCCTTCACGTGATGCCAGCTCCTGGGAATTCTTTGTGGTTTAGCACAAGTTCCACATCCTGGGGGTAACTTTTCATGCTGAGGAGCCCCACCTTCCCTCTCAGATGTCAGAAGAGGAACTTGCAGCCTCCTGAGTGATGCAGCAGATTGGAAAGAAGCCACTACTTAGCATAAAACAAACAAAAAAAAGCGCAAAAAAACAAACTAAAAATGAATTCCTGAGTTTTATTCCTGTTTTAGGATTTTGCAACAGCTTGCTGGAAGTGGTTTTGTCCCTTCTAAAAGCAGAAGTTGTATCAAAAGTTGTCCTAACAAGTGAAGTAGGGCAGACAGGGGAGACAGGGTGACTGCAGTGACCAAGCCCCAGCAGGCTGAGGTTTCCCATGAGAGCTGGAGATAAAACCCTGTTCTCCCAGAGGTCTGAGCTTGTCCCTGTCCCACTTTGAGAGCTGCACCCCATCACTGTGTCTGTAATGCGTGACTCTTATTGCTTTCCTGAGGATGGGGTGGAGAGCCATGAAATTCCCAAAGGGCAGAGTGAAAAATCAGTTCTGCTCCTTTCCCAAGGGAAAAAGGAGACCTTAGAGACCAGCAGGTGTGAGAAACCCCTGTTAGAAGAGGGTCTGGTGAGAGCCATCCCAGCTGACCTAAACAGTGCCTGCTCTCATTTTTGGCATCAGAGACACCCCTGGCCCTAAGCTTTGTCTGGGGGAAACTTTGTGCAGTGAGAAAGCCAAGGTGAATTTCCCAGATGGAAAAAGCCTCTGGTCCCTGTGCCCTTATTTTATGTCCCTGGTTGCAGTGGGGTGCTGGGCAGTGATGGGTGCTCTTGCCACTGCCTGCAGATTAAATAAATTAAATTCCAGTGACCATTTCACTCTCATCTGGGAGACTTTAACTCCCAGAAAAGCACAATTCCCACAGGGGAATGAGCTTCCCCACTCTTGCTCACCCTCAGCTGTCAGGCTGGTTGGAGGGAAGGACAATCAGGGGTGGAGGGTGATCATAATTAATGTGTGTCCCAGCCTCAGCCTGAGTCCTTGCTGATCCATCCCCAGGCTGTGCCTCAGGTCATGGAGCTGGACAGGGAGACGCCAGGGAGGGACAATCCCGGCTGCTGCACTGGATGCAGGAATCCCCAGGGAAAAGGAGATTCCCCCAAGGGAGCTGGAGCTGATCCACCTCCAAAGTGGTCTTTTTTTTAACATGGGGTTGAGCTGTGGCTGAAGGGAACATGGCAGAGTGGGGTGGGTTCATCCTGACCCCTTGGATGTGATGGGAGATGGAAAGCTGCCAGCACAGACAGGCAGAGCACCCTCAGGAATTTGGGATCTTCTCCAGCCCTCGTTGTCTGAGTAGCCCTGGCTCTAGCAGGTGTCAACTTGAGAGATCCTGCACAGCAGCTGGGAAGGGAAAGGGAGGCACTGATGAGACCAGGAAAACCGAGATTCCTGTCCCGGTGTCACTGGCCTCTCTCTGACCCCATCACACCCCATCCCAGGGGAGGTCCAGCACATGTCCCCAGCTCCAGGGAGGGAGACAGATGACATTTTGGGGTGGGCTGGGGGGAGCAGCACATCCCCAGGGCCTGTTTTTGTCTTCACTGCCACTCAAGTGGCATCCCCCCCAGAGACCCCTCTCATTCCCCAGCCTGGGCAGAGGACAGACATGGCTGAGGGACCCGTTGGTGGCATCAGGAGTGGCCCAGGGAAGGAGAAAGCCCCTCCCACATCCCCCCCGAGGAATTCGAGCTATGCAGGGAGCAGAGGTCACTGCAATCAGGTGCAGTGTAAAAGGGAAACAAAGATAAACCCCATAAATCAGGCTGTGGGAAGAGGAGGAGGGCACAAGTGCACAGAGCTGCAGGAGGATGGTACAAGGACACCCCCACCCCGGGCAGAGGGAGGAGGGATGTGAGGGAATAACCTGGAGCCTGGAGAGGGGGGATGGCCAGGGAAAGGGGAGCTGAAAGCATCCTCAGTGGGGGCAGTCCTCCCAGTGTAAAAACACCCAACAAAACAACAAAAAAAAGCAAAATGTGGGGGAAAAAACTGAAGCAGTGGGTTAGGCATAGAAAAACAAAAGCCCTCAAAATATCATTTTACTTCAATTTTAGTCTATTTTTAATGTTACTTCCATAATGGAAGATGGAAGGGGACATAAAGCTCTCCTTGAAAGAGGTTACAAATGAAGTATTTTAAAACATGTAATTATTTTTGTGCTTAGACAGGAGACCTCCCAAGGCTGGAAGCTCATTGTGCAAGGGCTTGTTCCTGTGGGTCCAGTTTTCCACATGGTGCTGCATGTCCCTCTGTCCTGGGGATGGATGGATGGATGGATGGATGGACATCTTGGTAACTTAGCTGGTGAGCTGCTCCCATTTCCTGAGCCCTCCAGGTGAAAATCTATCCAAGGCACATTTTCGGGACACGGGGTAATAAGCTCCTGGTGAAAATCCGTGCTGGTCCACATGATATGTGATCATGAGGGTGGCGAAAAACCCACGCCAGATGCTCTAGATCTCATCCCACCCAGTCTGGTCAGAGCTGGTGCACCCTGGGAAGGATGATCCCGACAGAATCCCAGCTTCCACAACAGGATGCTGAGAGCCAGCTCCCGTGCAAAGTGAGAAGGAAAACGTGAGTCTGTGCAGGAGCAGATGGGAAATGTGACCCTTGGAACCATCGAAAATAAAAAGGGAACTGCATGGTCTCGTGGCTTCTAGCTTGCTTTCACACACAAGGGGATCTTAAAATGCACCATTCTCAGTCCTGAGAAACTTTGTAGGCTCTGGGCAGTCTCCTCCAGCCGTGGCAGAGGAGCTGGAGCCTCGCTGACACAGAGCGCCCACAAGTTGTGTGAAAATAGGTGACTCGCTGGAGGAGAAAGAGAAAAAGCTATAAATATCCTGAGTGAGGGAAGAATTCATCACTCACTCACTCAGCTCTTATTATACATCACAGAGAGCTGTTATACAAACCCCTGCCATGAAGAAAGGCCCAGGCATGAATCACTCCCTGTGACATATCCAAGAATCCAGCCACAGAGGTGAAACCCAAATGGACCCAGACAGCCTTGGAGCCTCTGTTGCGACCATGAGCTCCTGTTCACATTCCTGTGATCATCCAGGAGACACTCTGTCATTTTGGGAGAGATATCTAGGGGTAGAGAACATCTTCCTCTGAAGGACTTCTAATTCAAAAAGACTGAAGGGGAGCAGTGCCCAAAGCCCAGGTACCATCCCCAGCCTAAAGATCTGGGGAAAGGGTTTTTTAGGATGCAAAAAATAGAAGAGAGAGGCATCAGCATCACAAGCCCATCTCCCTTCTTCCATGGGCTCCCACTGTGCCTCATCTGACTTTTCCAGTCTGCAAGGATATAACTGCACCTCCCTCTTCAAAGCCAATCCATGAATTCATGGAATCACAGAATGGCTTGGCTTGGATAGGACCTTAGAGATCATCTCATTCCAACCCCTCTGCCATGGATAGGGACATCTTACTTCTCCCCTGATGGAGAGTAGACAAAGAGCAGCTGGAAGTTGAAGTCTAAAGGCTGTGGGGATGAAACCCACTCTCCACAATCCAGGATCACGGAGAGGGCTGGACACTGAACGCTGAGATAAGGCAGATGCCTAGAATAACCCAAATAGCTGAGATAAGGCCTGGTCTGGGGCCTGGCGCATCCATCCATCAGTGACCTGGGGCCAGGAGCCTGCTCTGACCTGACCCAAGCCTCCACACACCACAGCCACTCAGCCTTCCAGATCTCAGGGCTGCTCCAGGCAGGGACAAGGTTCTTGGAATCCTGGATCCGTGTAAGGGAGGGTGACAGGGGCTGAGGCTGGTGGCTTTGAGTTGTGCTGGAGCAGCCAAGCCCCCCTCTGGAGGCAGTGGGTGGGGTTAAATGGGTTCTGATCATTTCTGACTGCTCTGACCAGACTGGCTCACAGGGAAAAGGGGTTGGCAGTGACCAAAGCTGAACACCAGCTGGGCAGTGGAGATTCTTCAGTCTTTGCTCATGTGACACCCCCAAGCCAGTGGGATGCTGCTCTCCAAAAAGTCAGGAATGGGCTGTGGTGCGGGCTCTGCATGGATTTATTCCCCATGGTGAGCTCACATCCTGGCAGGAGAAAGCTGCAGGTGAAGCTGAGTGGTTTCTCACCAGTCTCATCTACACCTCAAGCAATGCTGCTTGGTCCTTTGCTCCAGGTGGAAGAGATAGTGAGGGCCTTTTTTCCAGCTTCTCCTCATTTTCTTATCTCCTGCTTCCTCAAAGGCTATGAGGGCTGCAGCCAAGTCACCTCTGAAATACGAGCCCTTGTTCATCACCACGTCAAACCATTCCCCTGAATAATCGTGCTTAAAGCCAAAGCTGAAGCCTCACATCTTCCCTCCCCTGGAATTCCAAGGGTGGGGGAGCCCTGGGAAGGGAGGGCAGCTCTGCTGACAACATAGAGGGGATGAATGGGATAGGGAAAATGGATCAGAGGTGTCTGCTTGGTGCCTCTTGCAAGGCTCAGAGCACAGGGCAGGCGCCCACATGAGGCTGCGGGAGCCAGCAAGCTCTGCTCCTGTCATCATTCCTCCCAGGGAAAACAGCTCCCAGCACTGGGAACCTTAATTTGGCTTCCCTCATAAATCACCTTGATGTCACCCAGGTGCAAGCACTTCCCAGGTTGGCATGTAAAGGCATTCTCTGTTTTCATCCCACTCCATTCTTCACCTGACCCCTCAGAGCCTCTGTCCCCAAGCCCCCTGGGAGATCCCAGGAGCCCTGTTCCTCCAAGAATGTCAGCTGTTCCAGGTTGTTTTGCCCTGCTCGCAGGCACACTGATGCTTTGAGAGGCACTTGCCGTGCTAGCAGCCAGCCACAGCACCTAGTTTCCTCTCCTAGATTAGTCATTCTTCCCAAATTTCCTTCTTTTGTGTAGGGATTCCCTCTGTTTCCTGCTACAGCCTTCATTTTCCCTGTTCTATGAGCACTTGGAAGTATTTGTACTGCCAGGGAGGCTAGTTCAGCTATTTTTATTTCTCCTGCCATAGCATCTAAAGAATTGTTTTTGCAGAATAATCTCTGCAGGTCAGGAAGGGAAAGAAATTTTTGATACAGCTGAATGGATTGAAAGCAGTTTCCTACACAACAAGACCCCATCACCCTGCTGAAGTATAATATTGATACTCCATGACTAGATGATCCTTGTGGGTCCCTTCCAAACTCAGGATATTCCATGATTTAAGTGGCAGAAATTCAAAACAGAGCCATATTCTTTGAGACATCAGATCCTGGTGTCAAAGGTGCCAATGCTGGAATTGTGGGGGATCCACTGCACCTCTGAGGACTTAAGAGTTTTGATTTCTTTCCAAACTATTAAACTTCAGCCGAGCATCCCACAAAATTGCTCTTGCTCTCAGCATGCCCAGGCCTGGCAGCAGGAAACAAGCCCTGCCCATGGCAGGGAAGTTGGAATGAGGTGATCTCTAAAATCCCAACCCAAACCATCCTCCCATTCTGTGGCTCAAGCCTCTGCAAATACAGATTCCTTTGGAGAAAAGGACAATCCAAGTATTTCTGGGCTCACTCGTTCTGTGTGGCTGCTCCAAATCAGAATTTGGGGAGTCAGGCTCCCTCCTGCTCTCCTTGGAGGCAGCATGGCCATGCTGCAGCAAACCCAGCCTTGCCCACCAGTGTGGGATGTGCGGAGTATCCCTCATGCTCTGCCTGCAGGGACACGCCTGGAATTCCTGCTCCAAGCCAGGGACTGGCTGCTTCTGGCACAGCTGTGCCGAGGAGACAAAGCTTTGCCAGCTCCTTTTCCCTGGCTCCTTCCTCTGGTGTCGGTCTGGTCCCAGCAAGCCATGACACCTCCCCCATGCCAGCCATCCCTGCCCCAGGAGGGATGGATCCAGCTCCACATGGATGGATCAGCCTCCCCCAGTGGGTAATTCCACAGGTGACAAGTCCAAATTGAAGCCCCCTTCTCAGCTGCCTCTGTGGGTGCTTGTAAGGCTGAACCCAAGTACTAAAACTCATTCTCCTCATGGCAAAAATATCCCACGGCTGTTTGTGAGGGAGGACATTCCCTTTGGGCCTGAACTGCACATCTGGGTCAGGAGGAGAAACAGCAAACATGTGGAGTTTTTCTGGAGCAGAAAGGCCTTTTCTAAGTATTGCTGATGCTGTTTCTCACTCATGGGACAACCCTGAAGGTCTGCCTTAAACAACCTGAGCTTCCAAAATGCTGTGATTTTCATCTTAGTTGGTGTTTGGAAGATGGCACATCCCAAAGCTTCTTTAAAAATATTTTTTAAAAAAACGTGTTTGGAAGATGGCACATTGCAAAGCTTCTTCCAGCACCAGTGAGGTCCAAAACTGAGCCTTCTGCCCTCAGGAGTGTGAGCAGCCTGGAGCCCTTGCAGCAGCTTGCTCAGTGACCCTTGGTGGCCTGTCCCCCTCAGCTGGGCAGCACTGGGGCTCCCAGAGCTGGTGAAGCTTCTTGGATCCCATCCTCACTTCTCAGCTCCTCCCTGGCCAAGCCTCTCCTTAGCTCTGAGGGCAGCTCTGCCCTTCTCTGCTCATGCACACAGTCCATCAGATCCAGCCTTGGACCAGCCTCAGTTTTGCCCTTTCCCTCCTGTTGTCACCGTGAGGGGTCTCCAATGAACATCTTGTTCCTGTCAGGACTCATCCCAAATCTTCTGGGGTGTGTGGCAAACCCAAAGGAGCTGTCTCTTAATCCTCTTCTGGACTCTTCCCCATCCAGGGCATTGTCCCAACCCGACACAGCCCTGCTGTTGCTCCCCCAGCCTTTGATCATTTATTCACAGGCTGGACAGATTCTCCCCATTACGAATCACAGCCCTCTAATTGGATTGAGAGCCAGGCCTGCACCTTCCCCTGTAATTTAGCTTTAATTAATGCCCATTTATTATTAACTGTTTTCAGCTGGGCTTAGGCTTAATATCAGTTGGTTATTATCCAGAGGCAGCACGGATTGTTTTCATGTCCTTTATTACCCATTTCAGCAATTTCCCCCCTCCCCTGTTGACAGATGCCCACAGAATGTGCAGGATCAGCATAAAGGGTCCCTGTGAAGGAACAACGGGGCTTTCAAAGCCACCAAAGCCCAAGGAAAGCTTGCCCACATCCCTAGGTCAGTGCTCAAGGCACGTGGACAAAGGAAAATCCCCGTGTGTTCCATAGGAGATACAGAGTTTATATATATGTATATAATTTTTTTTTTTTCTGGCACACAGTATCTGTGATTGAGGGTGGAAATTACCCAGGAGCTATTTTGAAAGAATTGGGGCATTTTCATGTTCTTTTATACTTTCCATTTGCTCATTTCTGGTTTTAAGAAAATTTAAAAAAAATTAAAAAGAAGAACACAGAGAGAAACCTTTCCTTCTACTTCCTTTTATCACATTTCCCTCCCCACACCCCCAAGAAAAAAAAAAATAGCAGCAGTGAAAGTACAACACCACAACAATTTGGGAAAGGTCAGGAAGTGTTGGAGGAGCAGAAACATCCCCAGGGAGGGATGTAATGTGTGACTTGCAGGTAAAAAAAACCAGTGACAACTGCTGGGCTTGACATTTTCCCCACCCTTAGGGGATATTTCAGTTCACTATTTCTTGACAATTGTTGTGAAATTGGCAGTTCTTGCCACATTTAATGCTTTCTTCTCCTTGCTTTGCGCTAAGGTTGCGAAATTGGCCTCTGGATTTTGGTAGGGAAAAAAAAAAATCAACACTGGAGTTTCCAGGACTCAAATCCCACCTTGCTCCCAACCTCCCTTTGCCCCAGGGGTTGGGGGGGACACTGAATCTCCTTAAAACCTTGGCAGCAGCTGAGCGAGAAGTCGCTTAAAGCCGGTCAGCATGACGGGGACATCCCAGGCACATGGAAATGGGAAAATAATAGGAAGGAGGGAGAAGTCTGTGGAGTGCTAAACCATCCCATCCCCAGCACAACGTGAGAGCTGCGCTGGGACAATTACCTTGAGCCGAGCACATCATCCAGCCGGGAGCTCTCTCCTCCCTGCAAAAAAGCCTTGTTTGCTTTAATTACTCTCATTTGGAAGTCAATTCAGAGCGGCTTTCCTGAAGATGCCTGCCTGGAGCAGCCCTGGAGGAGCTGGAAAACAACGGAAACTGTTTTCAGCTGCATATCAGCCCCCTCGGGCTTGACGAAAAATAGGGGAAGTGCATCAACAAAACACTTTAAAGATGCTTTCCAAAGATGTTTTCCCGAACTTGCTCTTACTCAAGCTTCCAGCACAGTAAATTTCCCAGCCCTCAAGGCTGGAAAAAAATCAGAGAGCCATCATCATCATAAAAGAATTTGGGTTAGGAGGGACCTTCAGGACCGTCTTGTTCCACCCCTGCCATGGGCAGGGACACCTCTCATTGTCCTAGGTTGTTCCAAGCCCAATGTCCAACCTGGCCTTGGGATTTTTTCCCAAGGGATTCAGGGGCAGTCACAGCTTCTCTGGGCACTCTGAGCCAGTGCCTCCCCATCCTTACAGAGAACAATTCCTTCCCAATATCCCATCCATCCCTACCCTCTGCCAGAGGAAAGCCACTTGTCCATGTCCTGTCACTGCAGGCCAGGACAGAACCCATAAATATTGGATGCTGCCAGTCCCAAGGGCTGTTTTGATAGCCAGGAGCTGCTTGACTGATGGTCCAGCATGTTTTCATCCACAGCAGCTCGGGCTACCAAAGCAATGGCTGCCTGTGGCCACAGCAGTTTATTTTGGGAGATCTGGAAGGCACAAGATTTAGAAAAGAGCAGCATGCTGGCAAGGAAAGGGTTTCTGAAATATTTTTTAGCAATATTAAAAAAATAAAAGCTGATGTTTCAGCAGAATGTCACTACACGAAGAAAGACAAATCTAGAGCAAGCCAGACGTGCCCCTTTCTCTGCTGACCCCCTCCTCGTCTCCAAATTCCTCTGGAGTTGAAGCAGTGACTGCCATGATTTCTGGCTCTCCCAAGTATAAATTCAAGTTCCAGCCACTACTGAGCCAGACTCTGACAATAAGCTCTGCATGGCCTTGCAGGTGACCCAGAACATGCAGCAGAGCAGGGTTGGGATCACAGCTTTTAAATCCTGTCTCTGCTCCTGCCAGCAGCCCTTGCCACCAGCTGATAACCAGAAGCAAAGGCACTGTGTTCCAGTGCCCTGGAATGATAGATGGCCAGCGTGGAGCTGGGCATCACCTCAGCTTGTTCAAAGCATGCCCAAGTCCTCTCCTGGCACAGATGGACACATCCCAAGGGTTTTCCTGCACAGCAGAAGCTCTGCAGCAGCTTCCCACAGTCCCTTTTCCCTATGTGGGTAAGAACCAGGAGCGCTGGAGCTGTGGTTTGCATTTCCTGACGCCTTGTGCCATGAGTGTGCGTGGTCCTGCAGCAGCAAGGATGGACCCTGGGGATCAGCACTGCCAGGAAGTGGATTTTGGAGGGCTGGAAAGGTGCCTGGGGGCACAGCCCTGCTGTCTGAAAACCTTCTCCCACACTCCTCCTCAGGGAAGCAGCTTGCCCAAGGTGGATTTTCCCAGCCCAGAGAGGGGAAAGGCACAGACGCAGCCAAAGATGGAGCTGCTTGGAAAATTGGGCATGCAGGGTTGCAAGGGCTGGAGCGTGGCCCAGGCACCTGATAAACCCAGTGCCAGTTCCCCTGACGAAGGGAAGTGCTGGGAGCATCCTCCTATTAGGCTGTAATTCCTGCTGGCCTTCTGCCCCTGCTCCATTTGCCATTAGATGCCCTTGGTGGCCAGCAGGAAGATTTTGAAGCCTTGGCATGTGGCTGGGAGAGTCTGGAGTGGGTACAGGCAGCTTGGAACCCACCCCTGCTCTGAAAACAGAGGTGTTTTCCTTTTCTCATAGCTCCCAGCCCTTCCCAGAGCCTTCCTCTGAGTAATTTCCAGGGTCAGAGTGGCTGAGTTTGGGATATGGATATGTATGGATCGGGGTATAGCTCTCCTGCATCAGAGACAGGGCAAAAAAGGCAAGAAAAGCAACAAATTAAAAGTGTGGTGAGCACTGGCATAGACTGACCAGAGCAGCTGTGGCTGCCCCTGGATCCCTGGAAGTGCCCAAGGCCAGGTCGGACTGGGCTTGGAGCAACCTGGGACAGTGGAAGGTGTCCCTACTCATGGCAGGGGGGTGGAACTGGATGGCTTTGAGCTGCATTCCAACCCAAACCATTCTGGGATCCCATGGAAAACAAGCCTGGCTATTCTGTCACAAAGGCAAGCAGGCATGGAAATGTGCCCCCCAACCTTTTGGATCACTTCCCTTCTCCAAGGCAGGTGTTGTTTTGTATTCTGCTCCCTTCCACCTCCCCGCTCCTGCCCTAGCACAGGGAGAGCTCCTGAAATAGCTGCTGCTCCTGAGCCACTTTATTTCGGATGCAAATCATTGGTATTCTGCAAGAAGAGCTCTCTATCCTGCCAGACCTGTTCCAGCTGATTTCCTCACAGAGCTGAAGCCCTTCCCATAAAAACCTCCGGCTGCAAGCCAGGGTTTGCCCCCTTTCTTTCTTTCTTTGTCATTCCAGGCCCGTCCCCCTCCTCATTTGTCTCCTTTTATTTCCCTTCCGTCATATCTGCGTTACTGCAGAGCGCTGTTAATAAGATTTATGGCTGAAACATTCTCTGGCATCCAGGTAATTCCATAGGCACTTGCTGGTCCGGTTTGAAAAGCAAACAGCTCCTCTCACCATTCCCCTTTCGGCTCTGCTACCTGGATTCCCCACGGCAAACCCTGGGGAAGGTAAATATTTGGTCCTGGCCCCAAAGCTTTTAGGCTCCCCTCTCGGTGGGGGGATCTGGGCAGGGGTAGGGATGCCCTTTCCCATGCCATGGCTTTGCTGAGGACCAACAGAGCAGGGGAGGAGGGAGAAAGGGGAACACTGTGACTCTGCAGGAGACTGGGATCACCAGACCACAGTAATTCCATGTGAAATGACCCCTGGAGGCTACTGCTCCTCATTCAAAGGTAGGGCCAGCCAGATCCAGTTGCTGTGTCCAGCTGCTGTTTAACCACTTCCAGGGAGAAACTGGATTTGTAGGAAGATGCTGTTTCTCAGGGAGGATTTTCTCAGGTTTTCTTGAACTCTGCAAAAGCAGGAGGCATTGAAAGCTTGTCCAGGAGTAAATTAAAACAAAGACATCCTATGCCTGCAGCCAGGAAAGTAGAAAATGGGGAAAAATAGCTTCTCCAAGAGTAATTATGCAGCAAAGTGACTGAATGGGGGAGACAGACGAGGTTAAATCCATGCCATAGGTCCTGTGGCAGCAGCACTACCAGGAAAACCTTTATGGGCTTTCACACTGAACAACAAGCAAGGGAAATCTGAGTTTCATCTGCTCCAGTGACTGGGAAGTGGGAATTTGCAGGTAACAGAGCAAGAATGTTTCAAAGAGCTGTGTTCATAGGATCACAGAATGGTTTGGGTTGGGAGGGACCTTAAAGCTCATCTCATCCCACCCCTGCCATGGCAGGGACACCTCCCGCTGTCTCAGGGTGCTCCAAGCCCCAGTGTCCAACCTGGCCTTGGACACTTATAGGACTCCAGGGGCAGCCACAGCTTCTCTGGGCACCCTGTGCCAAGGCTTCCCAATCCTCACAAGGAACAATTCCTTCACAATATCCCATCCATCCCCGCCCTCTGGCAGCGGGAAGCTATTCCCTGTGTCCTGTCCTGTTCCAGGCCCTTGTCCCAAGTCCCTCTCCAGCTCTCCTGTGGTTTTTTTCTGCACATGGGCCACACGAAAGGGACCTTTTTTCTCCAAACCAGGTTATCCAGCTCCCCAAAGCATGGTGCTAACTCACAGGATCTTGGTGGCAGGACAGAAATCTTTTCCTTAGATCCAGATCTTCCTGGAAACTTCTCTGTGAAGCAACAGAAGGAAAACCAGTGCCAAAGTGTAAGCTGAGAAACCACCCAAATCTCCCTCTAATCCATGGGCACAGCCCAGGTCTGACATGGGATGGGAAGTTTATATCATCTACCAAGGAAAAGCAAATTGAAGGGAACTCAGTTTTGCACCTTGCAGTTTCTTCTGCTGATGGGAAATATATATCTTTTTTAAGGTTGGTTGTGCTTCCTAGAGGGTAAATTCTTGTTCCCTGCCCTGCTGCCCAGGGATTCCCAAGCACTTTTTCCTCCCTTTCTATGGGTTGCAGACCTTGTGATATTTACAGTGCATCTTGGGGACATGGTTTAGAGGTTGCAGTCGAGCTTAGAGGGGTCTTCCAACCTTAGATGATTCTGTGATCTTGGAAAATCCTGCCAATTTTATGCTCTGCACCAACTGCCCCTTTGAAGAGCTTGCCCAGAGTAGACCAGTGGGGTATTATCCATCCCAGAATCTTGCTGCCAGGCCTGCAGGCAGGGATCAGAGGAGGCCACAGGGAATGGCACGCTCCAGACAGCCCATCTGCAGTGCAGTGCAGTCAGGGAGTGACTCCACAGGCAGATTTCCCTTTCATGGAGGGCACTCCCTTGGAACAAGCACTTGGCAGCAGATGAGTGAGGAACAAGATGGCTCTAATCCCATAATTTAATTAGAGCTGTGTAGAACTGCCTAACCAAAAGCCCATTTCCTGAGCAGGCCACAGTGCAGGGTGCCTGGAACCTCCTGTCCCTGCTCTTCCACACTGCAGTGCTCTCCCACCTCTGCCCTGTCTCCTGTTTTCCTTTCCTGTGGGTTTTATCCTGGGGCTGGGACTCCCCCCAGCTGTTCATGTTTGTGAACACAGAAGTAACTGGAGTGGTCTGGTGGTGAGGGGAAGGGCAGGAGTTCAGGTTTTATCCCACAGAGGCAGGAGGTGGCAGTGGAAATCTCAGCTCCAGGTCTCCTTCAGTGTGGGAGAAGTTTCAGGCCTCCTCCTATTTTGCAACTGAGCAAAAAATGTTGGCTAGGACATACCAAGGCTCTGCTGAAGGAGGATGCTTGGGGGGGTCAGATCCCATCTGCCCTGACCCCCTTCTCACACCATCCCAGGAGCAGGAATCTCCTTCAGGATCTGCCCAGCTGCTGGAGAGCACCAAACAGCCCTGATTATCCCTGATTATCCCATGGAGTAGCTCCCATCTGAACTGCAGGACAAGCTGGGATGGCATGGCCTGGGCACCACTTCAGAGCACAATCAGACCTTCTTCTAACTGGTCTCAGTGCCCAGCTTCCCCTTCATGACCTCTGCATGTCCTTGAGGGTGGGGAGGCCCTGGAAAAGGCTGCCCAGAGAAGCTGGCCCGTCCTAGGAAGTGTCCAAGGCCAAGTTGGAAGGAGCTTGGAGAAACCTGGTCTGGTGTGAGGTGTCCCTGCTCATGGAAGGGGGTGGAACATGGCAAGCTTTAAGGTCCTTTCCAACCCAAACAATTTTGGAGTAAAAGGAGCTGGGAATGACAGACCAGCAGCCTGAGGGACCATTTGGTAAAGGCAGGAATGCATAAACCCATCCCTCTAAGAGGGTCAGCAGCCTGCTGACCCCTCCTCCCTGTCTCAGGGGAAAGCTCATCCTGACCCAAAACCCACATGGGATCATGTCAGCAGGAAGTTTTGGTTGGATTCTGGCTTGTTCCTGCCCCACACATTCCTGGGCCACGGCTCCCAGCCGCCGCCCGGGGTCTCAGCCAGACACAAAGCCCCCCTGGTGCAAACAAATTCCTGCATAGCAGCAAAATCCCAGCAGCAAGATGCCTGATTAACAATCACTGGCTCCTCGCCACCCCCGTCCACCAGGCCCAAGCTTGCAGCAGTAATTGCTGCCCCATTATGTTTTCTGGGTGCTCCAAGGTGAAAGGGAGCTTTGTCCCAGAGCCCCAGGAGAGCCAGGGATGCCTCAAGCTGGCAAACAGCTCCTCCTGCACCAAATCCCAATGCTGGGACTAAGGCAGGGCTGTGCATCCCATTCTGCTCCTCAAGGCTTTGGTAGGAACTCCCAGCTCCAAGGGGAAAGGAGGAATTCTGGTATCTCACTTAAAGTCCTGACAGGGATGGACTGGAGGCACCCTCTGAAAATGCATCCAGGGGATAAGTTATCCCAGTGCCACAGAAATTCCCCCAGGAGATGACACCATCCCAGACATGCAGAAATGTCATTATCCCATTTCTGGGGATAGAAGCATCCTCAGGCAATGTCTCTACCTCATGGAAATGCCCCCAGGAGGTGTCACCATTCCAGTGGCACCCACCAATGCGGCTGCAGTCCCCCTGTCCTGGTGTGGGAAGAGCCCCAGGACAGCAGTGATGGTGTTCCACAGCTGTGGCTTGGGGTTCCAGCTCTGAGGAACGTCCTCTGCAAGCAGTTTCTGACTAAAGCCAAAGGAAATCCCCAGCACTGGGGTATTTCCTACCTCTTCATCTAAAGCTGCAGGCTGCTGGAAAGCTGCACCAAGACAAAAGATTTTGCTGCTGGACTCCCAACCTTTTCCTGATGCTGCTGTGCAGGATGAGATTTGTGGCCCAGCCTGGAGGGAGCATTTCTTTGTGGCTCCCTGAGGAATCCCACACACAGAGCACTGTCTGGATGTGGTTGAACGGGGATTCCCCTGCTGCAGAGCCCACCTTGCAGCTGCAGGAGGGATCGGAGCCACTCCAGCCTTTGAGATCTCCAGAGGAAGCAGAACAGGCAGGAGAGGATCCTGGAGGCCAGAGGGAGTTGGGAAAACTTGGCTGTAAGAACTGCTCCTGGTTTGCAGACAAAGAAAGGAATGAAGTTTCCTGAATCGAGAGCCAGCACCATGCTCCTTTGGCATGGATGTGGTGATGCTCTTGGGCTGTACATGAACCACCCTGTCTCCCACAGCCCAGCCCTACCCCTGGAAAATCAGCACCAGGCACAGCCAGTCTGTGCTATTCCAGGGCAAAGCCTGCAAAAGAGCTGCTCTTATGCCATCTCCCTGAATTTCTCGGTTCTCCTGAAGGACCATTATCATTCATAGCACACTTCCCCAAAGAATTGCCTTCCTTCCTTTTCAAACTATCGCCGCAAAGAGTAAATCGTGGTTTGCTGCTGACCCAGGCAGGAGGAAATTGCTCTCATTTAGGCAAGGCTCTGAACCTTGGTGAATCCAGTGGCCTGACCTGGGAAGCAAAGCAAGCCTGGCTAGTGCAGCTGAAGGAAACCACCTGAGTATGTTTTGATCCCACTGCTGCTTCCCAAGGGACTCCTGGGTGAGGAGCAACTCCAAGGGTGGCCAGCTGCTCCAGCCAAACCCAGAGCTCACCCACCAGCTTCCTCTTCTGCAGAGAATTTGTGTCCTGTGACGCAGAGCAGCTGCAACTTCCCTGTTCCAAAATCCCCCCAATTTGCCCTGCAAGCAAAATTTTTGATCCCGTAAAATCACAGAATGATGTGGGTTGGAAAGGACCTTAAAGTCCATCCCATTCCACCCCTACCATGGGCAGGGACACCTTCCACTGTCCCAGGGTGCTCCAAGCCCCAATGTCCAACCTGGCCTTGGGCACTCCCAGGGATCCAGGGGCAGCCACAGCTTCTCTGGGCACCCTGTGCCAGGGACTATTCACCCTCACAGGGAACAATTCCTTCCCAATATCCTATCCATCCCTGCCCTATGGCAGTGGGAAACCATTCCCTGTGCCCTGTCCATCCATGCCTTGTCCCCAGTCCCTCTCCAGATCTCCTGCAGCCCCTTTAGGTCCTGGAAGGGGCTCTGAGCTCTCCCTGGAGCTTTCTCTTCTACAGGTGAGCACCCCCAGCTCTCTGAGCCTAGCTTCAGAGCAGAGGGCTCTATCCCTTAGAGCTGTACTGTAGCTCCACATCCTTCTGCTCTGATCCCAGGGCTGGACACAGCTCTGCAGGTGGGCTCACACCTGAGCAGGCCAGAGGGGTAGAATTCCCCTCTTTCCTGCTGCCCATGCTGTGGGATCAGGGAAAACTCCAGCACAGGAGGATTTTCTGGGCTGCAAATGCACATGGCTGGGTCCTCAACAAGTCCTTCTCCTCAGAGCTGCTCTCCATCCATTCCCCACCTAGTACTTCTGCTTCTCACTGAGCCATGCAGTACCAGGCTGTAAATTCCTCCTTCCATGCAAGCAGCAGGAGTGAGGGACGCAAGATTCCCAGCCAAATCCCCTGCATCCTGTCCTTTCTTCCCACTTGGAGTGCCAGCCAAGTGGAGAAGCACTGGGCTGCCAGCCTGGTGGTGCTGGGAGGTCCCTTTCAGGAGACATCTCAGTGTGGAGCATTCCTCTCTCCAGGGAAGGCAAGGTGAGGAGGGAGTTCAGGAGATGTTACAGCACCAGCTGGGGACAGAGAAAATGAGATTTGTTACCCTGCTCTGCTTCAGGCTTTGGATGAATCACAAGTGACTCAGCTGCTTTGAAACCGAGGACACTGAGCAGCTGAGGCGACTTTGTGGCCCGCAGTGTTCTCTTCTGAGTGCTGTCCCCTGGTGCTAACAGAGGTGGGAATTCAGGTTCATTTCCTAAGGGAAGAAATCCCTCCAGGAACCTGCAGCAGCCCTGATGGGCTTGAGCTCAGTGGTCATTCCAGCATCCACTCCTGGGAAAGGCAATTCTGGTGCCTTTGGAGCCTGCAGCACCTAATTGTAAGGGAAGCTGAGGAGAAAGAGGGGAAAAAAAACCCCAAACAACAACTCATCAGGAAAACAAAGGACATTTCTGAGCAATCATTGGTTTACCACAACTTCATTGCCATCCAGCCTCCAAAAGTTCTGGAACAATCCCACTCCTGTGCCATCCTGTGTAGGCTCTGGAGCTAAACAGCTGCTTTTGGGAGGGATGCTGCACTATGCTGCTCCAGCAGGAAACCGAAACAGTGGATTTATCCTGTCCTTTCCTGCAGGAGGGACAGTCCAGTGGTTTCTGGCAGCAAGGAGGAGGTGTTTACATGCATCTCTAAAGCCCTGCCAGGCTCAGGGAGCAGCCAAACCCACGGGCTGGCAGGGAGGCCTGCCAGGAAAGGAACTTACAATCCTCTGGGATGCACTGGAAAGGTCAAGGAGGGCAAGGAAGGGGACATGCAGGTATGGATGGACTAGAAAAACATGGAGAAGGAGGAGGAAAAGGGAGGTGGTGAAGGGAGCATGTCAGCACCAAGTAGATAGGGCAGTGACATGGTAATTAGCCTGTCTTTCTCAATGGATTTCCTCCTGGCATCAATCAGGGACAGCACAGAGCATCCATCCAGGCCCAGTGTTCCTAGCACAAGATGGGCCACTGGGGAAGGTGCTTGGGCAACTGAGCTCCAGCTCTGTGCCCTGTCAGAGCTTTCCTGCAGGAAGCTTTGTACCCCTGAGGGAGGGGGATGAGGGCAGGCAGCCAGCCCACCTCGCCAGCTGCCAGAGGGACAAACAACAATCCTGTCTGAACAAGAAACAGCCGAGAGTTTCCAAGTTTGCCTGCAAGATGTGGGAGGGCGTGCAGGGATATTACCACATTCCAGCCGTGGCTAAACTGATATCCATCTTCTTCCTTCCCCAGGTCTCACCTCAGGAGAGGCAGTGGCTCTGCCTGCTCATTCAGGATGACTGAAGCAAGGTTTGACCCAGCTTTTCCCAGCCCAGGACTGTACACACACCACACTCCTTCTCCAAGGAAAAAGGCTGAGGGGGTTGGATTTTGCCAGCTCCTCTTTCCCCAAATCAAGGGCAGTGAACCTCATGTGAAAAATTACCTTGTTTTATAGCTGTACAGACAGGTTGATGTTTTTATTTGGAGTGTGGCCATCCTATGCCAGGAAAGTTACACCACAGAGCTTCAAAAGAAGACTGGGAAGATGAAATTGCATCAACATTTAGTGGGATAGAGAGGGACAGGGATAGGCTAAATTGGGTGCAAGGAAATAGATCCCTTGATTTGCAATGTTCCTCTTGTGCCAAAATTCCCTTTATTAAATTATTATTACCTTCTTTAAATTAAATTCCCTTTTAAATTCTCGTTTAGCAGCTGAAAATGCTGTTTTTATGGGGCAACACTAGAAAGTCGCTTCCTGCAGCTACAGGATGCTCAGAAGATGGGAAAGGTTTTTGAGCACTGGGTTTTCACAGCTCCCACCTTCACAAGTCACATCTTAAATACAAAGCAGCCAAGACTGGGGAGTGCTAGGCTGTTGGGTGACCTCCTACCATTGGGCTGGACTGGTCCCTGTGGGGAATGCGCTAAGGGAGGAAAAGAGTCTGGGCAGTGTGCAAGCAAATTCCCACTCCAGAGCCTGATTGGGAAAAGGAACTTGAGAAGAGCTTACATCAGACTGGGCCAGAAGCATCTCCATGTGTGACCAAATAAGAGCTCCTGGCTTGTGAGAGGAGGCCAAGTGACTCAGCTATGGTGGGTGGGGGCAATGAGAGAAGGGGATGTGGTCAGGGAGCAGGGCATGAGTCACCAAGGAAGGGCATCTGTGATAACAGCTGGATAAACTCTCAGCAGAGACAGCAGGTCTGCTTAGGAGAGCATCTGAGCTGGAAGCCAAAAGATGGAGACAGAAATCCTAACAGGCAGAGCAAAGGAGAGCTGTGAGAGCCTGGCACAGGCTTTTCCTGCTTGGCAGCTCAGCCAGGGTTCAGGATGAACATTTTCCAACAGGTAACGCCATGGCTTCGTGTCTTGCATTCCATGATTTCACCGTTCAGCTGTGCTTGGAGTCAGCCTTGTTCCTTGTTGTATCGTTGTGTTTCTTGTTCCCTGTTGTATTCTTGCAGCCTCACATTGCCACGTGGGACAGACAATTCCCTCCCATCCCACAAGGCACCAGCCCTGCAGACTCCTCTTCGGAGCAGTTCCCTACAGGAATGCTCTTGGGCAAGAGGCAGGAGCATGGCTGAGATGTGGGACAGCACAAATCAGCTTGCACTCTGCTACTGCCTCCTCTCCTCCATCACCCTCAAAACCTCAGCTTGGAGCAGTCAGAGATCCCACTGAAGAAAATGAGGGAAAAGGACAGGCACAAAGGAACCACCTTCACCTGGTGGGAATGACACTTCAGAAATGCCCCTGGCATCGATTCTGCAGCAGGTGAGGAAGCTCAGGCAGAAATATGGTATGCACTGAGGATAAGAATTCACTGCCAAGTCCTTGGGATATTGTGGTGCCTTGTGGTGTCCACAAGCCCAGGAGGAGGCCATAGAGAAGCAAACACCGGGGGCAGGATTCCTGCTGGATCCTTTGCCATACATTAGTCAGCACCGTGGAGAATATGTGCAGCCAGAGCAGGATCACGTCTCCAGCTCCTAAATCCCTGCTCCCCGCTGGTGTCCAGCTCCCATGGAGCTAAAATCCTCCTGCAAACCTATCCTCCCCTCCCTGGGAGCTGACTAACGAGATGTGTCATGGTCACAAGGCTGCTCCTCTGCACCCACCACTGTTGAGGCACTTCCTCTTCAGCTGGGAAATTGGGGAAGCAGTGGCCTCGTGGCACAGGAGCAGCGGGGGAAGAGGTGCCTGGCTGCAAACAGCAGCTCCATCCCACTGTGTCCTTGGGGACTCATCCAGATGATCCTGGTGCTGCGCCACAGCTCTGCCATGTGCTGGACCCATTGGGGAGAGGGCAGATTAAACAAGGGATGTGCTCTCTGTTGTTCATAGTGCCAGGGAGAGGGATCCTCGTGGGAGTGGGTGAAGATGAGGATATGGAGACCATCTTTGGCACAGGAACTGGGAGGAGACCAAAACTCCTGAGTATGGGGAAGCCACAAACCACCCAGCTCAGCCAGCAACCCATGGGGACATTAATCACTTTCCCTGCATGGAAATGTTATCTTCCCATGATCCTGTGTCAAGGAGAAAGATATCCATTGCCAGGAGATGGGCTGAAAAGCAAGCACAGTCTTGGAAGAGCTCAGGAAACTCAGCTTTCCCCTAATTCCTGTGCCTTGGCGAGCAGTCTGAGCACATCTGTGTCATCCCAAGCACAGAACCCAGACACTTCCATTGCCAGGAGGTTTCTTTCTACTCTACTGTGTCAGGACCTGAAGGGATAAGCATGAGGCCTCCTAAAACTCATGACCTGCTGACTGTACATGTACTTTATCCATCCAGGGCAGATTGCAACTCTTGGGGTTATTTTTCCATGCCTTGCCTTAAATAGAGGAATAATCTATGTCTTGGAGCAGTGCATCCTCTAGCTGTGTATCCTGAAGCACAGCAATCCCCCATTTGCTTCCAGAAGTTGTTAATAAACTTTTTCCTAAGAAAAAAAAAGCCTCCTTGCTGCTTCTGCCTCTCCTAGTGCCCAAAGTTCTCTACCTGGATGTGTCCACTGGCCACATAGGCCCATCCTGATCCTCCCATCATGGAATCACAGCATGGTCTGGGTTGGAAGGAACTTTAAAAAACACCCAGTTGCACTCCCTGCCATGGGCAGGGGCACCTTCCACTATCCCAGGTTGCTCCAAACCCTGTCCAGCCTTGCCTTGGACACTTCCAGGGATCCAAGGGCAGCTACATCAATCTGGGCAAAGGAGGCTCAGTTACTCTGAAGAATAATCCCATTAAACACTACACACGAGGAGTGAATTACTTTGTGTCAAGACTGCATTTGCCAACGTGTGCTGTAAATAAATATTTGATTGAGGTAATAACCCTGGTGCAAAAAAAAAAAAAAAAAAAAAAAAAAAAAGAGATTTACATTACCACCTTTGAGCTGAACACAATATCTGGTGCTTGCATGTTGCAAAAATTAGGCCCTCCCTCCAACCACTTGGAAGCAGCAGGAATCACTTTGTGGGAAAGCCCACGGGGCAGAGGGAATTGCCAAGCACTGCTGAGAGTGCACTTCTCACCCCAAAGGCAAAGGGTGAGCAGTCTTGATCCTAAACATCCTGCAGAGAGCAATCCCACCAGTGCAGGGATGCTCCAGCATTACTCCTGGCACTGGGAGCGCTGAATGACGTGAATTAATTACTGAGTGTTACCCCAATCCCACAAAAATCAGTAGGATTGTTTCCTTGCCTAGACAGCCTTAATGGTGCTCCTGTGTGGCAGGCTGGAGAGGGAGCAAACAGGGAGATGGCAGATTTGGAGGGGCTGGAGTTGGAGCCAGCTGAGATGGTTGCAGGAGATGTCCGTGCGTGCAGGCAAGTGCGGGCACAGATGTCAGTCAATCAGCAAAGTGAAACCAGCAGGGTGCAATCATCTCCTCCCTGCCAGTCTCCAGCCTGCTCCAGGCATGCCCTTACACCAGGGCAGTGGTTTTCCTGGCTGGGAATGGCAGTGCTTCCATGTCATCACTGATGCACTGATGGATTCCTGCTCCACGCCCAGCCCACGTTCCCATCCTGTGGCATTCTCTGCAAACTGTACCCACAATCAGCTTTCTAATTCCACCACCCCACGGCTGGGAATCCCTCTGTGCTCCCCCACACCTCTTCCACTGGCAGCTTGCTCTCCCTGAGCTATTTGCTGGACAAGCTCTGACCAAAGCCTCGGAGGGAGGCAACAAAACTTCCCTCTCTGCTAAATCCATCTCCCAGGGCTGTGCTAGCAACATCCTCCTGTGCCTACAGCCATCCTGCAATCAGTTTCTACTCCACTTCCTCTTCCTGTGGCAATTCACACGGATGAGAGTCCAGCAAATGGGCCAAGTTTTATTAATAGGGATTGAAGAGATGCTGTAAACAGATAAAAGAGGCAAACACACTACCTACATTACATCATCTCACACTGCTTCTCCTAATGAGCCCCAAGGTCACTCCATCCCTGTGGGACATTCAGGTGCTCCCCCACCACGTTCTACACTGTCTCAACTGCAGAAGTGATCCATATGCTCCTCCATGTGAGCCCAGCTGATTAGGAAAGATATTAATGAAGTCAGCTCCATTACTGAAATCGCTTCCAAACTGAATCCCTGGGTGCTTCTGTTCACCTCGGAACACATCCTGTTGTTCATCCTGTTCCCAATCCACCTGAAATTTCTATAGCAATGCTCAGGTTGGCTCCCTTCATTGGAAAAAAAAAAAATCCCTTATCAATTAAAGGCATTTTGGCTCCATCTACTCATGCTTGTGATATCAGTTAGATGCTTATTGATCGTTTCACTTGCTCATAACTCACCTTCACTAAAATCAAATCTAATTCTGTCAGAGGAGCCAAACCCAGGGGGTAGAGGCTCAGACTGGACATCAGTCCATGACTTTGGCTGTGGGTGGCAGCACCTCTGCGTAGGAGTCAGTGATGCTGCTGCATTTGGGCAAGAAAATTCCTCATTAATGAGCTTTTTGCTTTTCAAAGATGAGCATGAAGCTGGGTCTATAAATGGAAAATAAATTAATAGGCCCCATTCAGGCACAATCGCCTGAAGATGTGTTTTTGTGTGAAGACCATCTCTGGCAAAGCCAACGTCACCCCATTCAAATTAGACCAAGTCCAAAATTCAGCTAAAAGTCAAACCAAGTCTCCTCATGCTGGCAGGGATGAGCAGTAACATAGATTGCTGTTCCCAAGAGAAAACTAGCCCTGTTCTGCAAGGAAAGGAGAACCATGTGTTTCTGGGAGCAAAAACTAGAATCTTGACTGGTTGGAAGTCAGCAGCACTGCTGATTCGTGTCCAAGAATGTGTGTGGATGTGGCACCTGGGGACATGATTCAATAGTGGGTTTGGCAGTGCTGGCTTGGACTTGGAGGGCTTTTCCATCTTTAACCACTCCATGATTCCCACAGATGAAGAATTCCTCACCCCAAACCCTCCAAGACTAAATAAATATTGAATGAGGTGTATTTAACCACAGGTACATTGATTAAAGCCCACAGTCACAGCTTAGAAAACTGTCAGGGACAAATCCATGTGGGCTCACAGGGTCACTGCAGCCATCCCTTGGAAAAGGACAGGGATAAGAGTGTGGCTGGACAGTGCAGGACTGGGAGTTTCACTCAAGAGTAAGCAGATGCAAGATGTCCTGAGAGAGAGTTTCCCAGGAATACATCCCAGGTCATGGATGCTGCCACCCCAACAGCATCTCAGAGGGGTCATAGCCAGTTCCTTCCTCAGGCACTGCTTCCCTCCCACTCCCAGCTCTCAGCAGGAATCCCTGCTGGATGGAGAGGTGCTAACTCAGCACCTTGGAGGCAAAAGAGAGCTGAGGATGATGCCTTGGGTTTCAGCTTTTATATTTTTCAGAATCTCTGATGCTTAGTGTCTATCTCTGAAACTTTATGTTAGGTGTTAGTAAGTTCACTTCACAGGGTAGTGACAAAAACAATTCCTTTCTAGCTGGAGAATCAAGGACAACTGGTACCCAAAAAGCAGAAACAACAGCAAGAGAAAGAGGACAAGCCAGAGGGGTGAGACTTCATAGACTGGGGCTGTGATTGGATTATTGACCCCAATATATAGATGAACCAAAACTTTTAAAACTGTGAAGACTCATGAGCAGGATCCATCTTGGATTTGATTTGGGTAGCCCCGGCTGGCCTCTTGCACTGCCCAAGGTGAATCCTTTCAATAAATACCCGTTTTATTCCTTTTGCTCTGCCTAGTCTTTGTTCAAGGTCAGCCCTTCCAGGCACCAGTTCTGGTGACCCAGATGGGACATCAAGGTATCTGGAAAATCCCTGGACTGGAGGAAACCAACTCCTGCTGGCATTCCGGCAGGGGGCCCAGAAGGTATCAGAGCCCAAGAACCCTCCGGACTGATACAGAGACTCATGAGTAGCTGGATAAAAATGGTATTTCAGGCAACAAGGACCCTTTGGAAATGCTCTCAGCGCTCTGCAGGAGCTCCCTGGGGCACTGTGCTCCCTGCCAGGCGCCGCAGACACAGGAGCAGGAGCGCTCTGTGCCTCGCACATCCCACAGACAAACAGCGCATCCCACGGCTCTGATTCACTCACACTCCCTAACCTGGGGAGCTGCGAGCGCTTGGGTGGCTTCCAAGCTCTGCCTATCTGTGCCTCGGCATCAGACCAGACTGGAAGTAATTTCTGGAGACAGGGAAGGAGCTGCTCCAGGCAAAATTTTGGTGCGTTAAATGTCTGGTGAAAGCCCCATGAAAGACAGAAGCCAAATCAATTAGGAGTCGAGGCCTGATGCCCTTTTTTAGCTTTATGGGAATTTCCACCAACCTGCACTAGGAAAACTGTCATCTTAGGAGGTGATACAAGAGTCAGGATGGAGAACTCCCAAATATTTGAGGTGCCTCAGAGAGGAAGCAGCTTGTCCTACTTTGATGGTTTCAAAGATGAACAGGTATCACTACACTCTAAGGTAATGCCCAGACCAGGAGACACCATCCCATAAAGATAAGTCCCAGGAGGGGAATTCCAGCAGCACAATGCCAGCCTTGGCAGATTTTCCCTGGGGTTTGATGCAGAGGCCATTTGAGTTCAGGACACAGACACTGCAAAGGTGACACATTGCAAAGCACCCATCTTGTTTAGCTTGAGTTTCTGGAGGTGTTGAAACACTCAGTCCCTCCCTGATCCCTTCTAGCACACAATTCCAGAATCCACAGGCTCAACATTTTTGACTGCCAAAGGCCAGCATCTGAAAAGGAGAACCCAACTTTCCCTATCTATCTCCGGTCTCCCCAGACTGCCTGGGATTAATCCAGAGATCTCAACCATCTGCCAGCTGCGGCTCTGGAAGCAGGTGAGGGTTGCAGTGGGTTTGCTGCCAGCACTTTGCTGCATTCCCACTTGGCTCTGCAGCTTCAGGAGTTTGGACAGGTTCCCCCTGCTGTGATGGGAATGCTGAACGAGAGAACTGCAGTGTCTCACCCCAAGCACAGCGTGGAGGGCACTGTGAGTCCCCTGTCTCTGCAAGAGATGGGAACTGTGGGATCTGCTCCCTGCAAGTGCATTGCAAAGAAACAGGTGACAGCAGGGAGGATGCAGCCACCATGCTCCGCGTTTTCACACGGCAGCCATGAGAAAATTCGGCCTTGGCTGCCCATCTGAGGAGCTCCCTTGGCTGCAGACTGGGCTGACACAAAACCCCATGATCATGGAGTTCCAGAATGGTTTGAGCTTGGAGAGACCTTAAAGCCCATCTCATTCCTCCACCTTCCACTTGGCCAGGCTGCTCAGAGCCAGTGGTGGTGGCTACAAGAAATACCTGTGGATTTGGCCCAAGCTGTTCCCCTTGGGAATCAGTGGGACTCCGTCAGCCAGGGAGCTGGGAAAGGTGGCTGTGCCCTGTGTTCCTGCAACCAGCACCCAACACTACTCAGAAAGCAGCTCTGACCTCCCAGGAACCACGTTTTTTCCCCATTTCCAGAGGAGTGGTTGCTACGGCAACAGAAATGGTTTGCATTTTTAAATGGTTCCTCAAGGACATCCATTAAGGAGGCTGATGATCAGGAGAGCAGAGGGATGGCCCCAGCTCCTGGAGGAGCAGGTCTGGAGCAAGCCCAGGTGTCCATCCATGCAATGGATATTCTGGAGTGCAAGAGCCTCCTCTTCACACTCCCCTGCAGAGAGGGCTGCTTGCATGTGCATCATGGAAGAGAAGATACAGGCAGGAAAACTTTCACTGGCAGCTTGACACAAACAGGGAAAAATGACCACAGCCTCACCAAAAAAAAAAAAAAAAAAAATTTAAAAAAAAAAAAAAAAAAAAAGGTGGGGGAAGAAAAAGGTCTTTTTCTCCAGAAGGTACTAAAATTGACTCCAGTGTTCTGGTTTAAATGGACAAGGATGTTCAGGCAGCACTTGCCAAGTTTCCTTCCCAAAAAAGACTTACAGAGAAAGTCCTCTGAGCAATAATTAACTGGCTGACAGACAGGAAACAAGGATAAAAATAAGTGGAATATTTCCGCCATGGAAGGAGATTATCTGCGGGATCTCTTGCCATGATTGCACAGTGACTCGCAGATCACAGAGCTGCTCCCAGCCAGCCACTGCAGCCTGGGTTTGGGTGCCACCAGTGCAGAAGGGAGAGCTCTCAGGTCATGCAATCATCACGGAATGTTTGGGTTGGAAGGGACCTTCAAACCCATCCAGTTCCACCCCTGACACCTTCCACTACCCCAGGTTGCTCCAACCTCCAAGGTGGAGCATCCCCTCATTTTTTAAGTAAATTACTTATGGGATGCTGTGATGAATGGGGGAACAGAAAGAATCACCAATCAGCAGATTTAAACCCAATGTTTATGCTGCTAATTGTTTTTAAATCCCCACAGGGTCCTGAACGTGTTTTGCTTGGGTGAGAATACCTTCATCACGCATGGGATGAATGCGAGCGGTGCAGATTGTCCGTGTGCCCATCCACACAAACTCCAGCTGGAATGAATCACACCTGCCTGCCTCTCTCTGATGTTCACAGATGCCTCCCACCCTGGCAGCTTTGCAATCTTCTCCTGGCTCTCAAACCAAGCCGAGCTGGCACAGAGTCTCTCTGAAACCACACCCTGCCTACGTGGCCTGTATGGTCTTGATGGCTTTCTGTGCCACTGGCTGAGCCAGTGGTGGCTGCAATAATTACAGGGGAGCATGTGAACCTCAGGGGAGGCAGAGGGAAGAGACAGACTCGATGGGAGAGGAAATCCATGTTGTGGGAATTAATAAGGCCAAGGGAGAGCTGGGTGTGGAGATGGTGCATGGGAAAACCCGCAGACGTGCCAGCCCTGGCTGGGCAGTCACAGCAAAGGGATCTGGCAGGTACACTGGTGACAGTAAAGCCATGGCCAGGTGACAGGACAGCTGGACATGCAGCAGAAAAAACACAGCTCTGAAACCAGTATTTGCTTGAAGGGAGAACAAGTGAGACTTAGGAAGGACATGGTGTGACATAGGAAGGACATGGAGAGAGTCCAGAGGGAGCCATGGAGATGTTCCAAAGGTTGGATCTCCTCTGATCTCGAGCCAGGCTGGGAGAGATGGGGGTGCTCATCTGGAGAGGAGAAGGCTCCAGGGAGAGCTCAGAGCCCCTTCCAGTGCCTCAAGGGGCTCCAGGAGAGCTGGAGAGGGACTGGGAACAAGATGGAGGGACAGGACACGGGGAATGGTTTCCCACTGCCAGAGGGCAGGGCTGGATGGGATATTGGGATGGAATTAATCCTTCCACCCATCAGGATGCCCAGAGAAGCTGTGGCTGTCCCTGGATCCCTGGGAGTGTCCCAGGCCAGGTTGGGCACTGGGGCTTGGAGCAGCCTGGTGTCCCTGCCCATGGCAGGGGTGGAACTGGATGAGTTTTAAGCTCCCTTCCAACCCAAACCATTCTGTGATTCTGTGATCCCCAAGCCTGACTGCGAAAGAGGCCATGGCAGGAGCTGTGGTTTGGAGTTTTGATCCTGCAAGCCATGTGCATTGAAGTATTGGGAATGCCCCCAAACTCTGGTGGCTTGCTGGAGATGTTTTAATTGCTCCCAGTTGTTTGTTTCCTTATGTTTTCTAGGTTTCCATGGTTTGAAAGCTTCCTTCTTGACCAGCACCCCTGGTGGCAAACCTTTTTTGAAAAACCTTTTGAAAGGGCTAAAGCAGATATTCTCTGCACTGATGCGATTTCAGAGCTGAGATTTAAAACCCAAGCAAACAGACAATGAGCTCTTACTACAGACTGGGAGCTGTGGGGTTTACTTCTGGAACAGGCCTGGTATGGGGGAGAAGAAATCTTCTACCAGTGAAATCTCAGGTGCTACAAGTAAGCAAATCCCACCCTCCAGCCCCCAGAGATCCTCAGCCTCCAAACACACGTGTTTCTTGCTGCCCTGCTGCAAAGCTCCACATCTTCCCTCCTCCCACCCACCGGCTGTCTCTGCTGCAGCTCCCAGCCTTTCCCCAGGGCCTGCTCAGCAAAGGATGCTCTTCCCCAAAAGAGCTCCCCACAAACACTGTCCTCTCTGCTGAGGAATGCTCTGACACCAGAGCTGCTGTTTTCCCAGCCTCTTGGGATCACTAAAATTGGAAAAGTCCTCCAAGATCACTGAGTCCAGCCTTGCACTGCCAAATCCATGACTAAACCTTGCTACCCAGGCTCTGATTTTTTGCCCATTTTCCACCTTTCATTCTCCATTTGCAAAGAGAGAAGCACCAAAGCAAAAGTTTTGCTAGCAGGTCAGTTTTCTGCCTGTGTTGGTAACCCCACACTGGAGATGTTAGTGGAGGTGAAAGGGTTAAGTCAGGCTGGGGACAAAAGCAATGGATTTACTAAATGAAGCAGAAAATCCTACTGTTTTCTTTCCTGGCCTTGCTGGAAAATATTTGCCTACTCTCCTCCCGACTTCTATCAAAAGCCCTGCAGGAAATCCAACTGTTCAAATCTGCTTTTCTGGTCACAATGGTTTCCAACAGGTCAAAGCACTTTGGCCAGCAGCAACCTTCTCTTCTCCCTCTCTCCCTCCCTCCCTCCCTCCACACCTGGCACGGCAGGGCTTTAACACCCAGCACTGATAATGACATTTTCCTCCACCTGCCTGATCCACCTCAGGTTTTCTATCCTTAGAAATGCCCTGGAGGGTGGCTGAGGCAGAGCAAACAAGAAGAAAATATCCATGAGAGATTCCTACATTCCCTGTGACTGGTTTTCCCCGCAAATTGCCAAGTCCTGCGGCCACCAAGTTTTCCCAGTGCTTGCAGGAGAAATGGAAAATTCATTCTCAAGAAAAAGCAGTGGGGTGCCTCACTCCCTGTGTGCTTCTTCCTCTGCAAAAGGAGCCATATGGCAGCACTTAACTGCACTCACTGTGCTGGAATGACTTGGCCTTCTGGCTCTATCCTCCAAGGCTGCCCAACTATGCCACTGCCACCAAGCTGCCACCTGCTGCCCCCCTCCCTGGGCTCCAAAACTCTGCAGGCAGCTTGGGAGGGCTGCAGTTCATTCCCAGGCTTGGATTTAGAGTGTTCTAGCTGGTATGACCACCCCCAGCACCATGGTGTAAGGCAGGTGTGTTCCTGCTGGTCCCCTACAGGTCACAGCCTCACCCAAGCTCTGTAAACCAGCATTTAGGATAGGAGGCCAGCTTCTCCAACTCCTTTTCAGACCACATCATGTGAATTCTTGTTGTCTCCTTTGGGTCAGGAGGCTTGAGAATGATTTTTCTCCTGTGTGGCATGTACCCTCTCCAAAATGAGCGAAATCCTGGGCAGAAAAACACAAAAGGAAAACCCAACAAACCTGCTAATGGGTTTAGGGTGATGCCTTAGGTTTAAGCTTTTATATTTTTCAGAATCTCTGCTTCTTAGTGCATATCTCTGAAACTTCATGTTAGGTGTTGGTAAGTTCTCTTCACAGGGTAGTGACAAAACAATCCCTTCCCAGCTAGAGAATCAAGGACAACTGGTGCCCTAAAAGCAGAAACAACAGTGAGGGAAAGGGGGCAAACCAGAGGGGTGAGACTTCATAGACTGGGGCTGTGGTTAGATAATTGACCCCAATGTATAGATGAACCAAAACCTATGGAAGTGTCAAGACTTGTGACCAGGATTCATCTTGAATTTGATTTGGATAGCCTTTCAATAAATACCTATTTAATTCCTTTTGGTCTGCCTAGTCTCTGTTCCAGGTCAGCCTTTCCAGGCAGTTCCATGTCATGTTGCGTCACACCTGATCCCACGTTCCAGCTCAAACCCTGGGATGGACACAGTGCTCTCCTCTGCACAGGAGCACATCAGAGTGGCCACCGGGCTCCTGAGGAGCAGCTGATGAAGCAGAAGCTGCTCTTCTCCTGTGGCTTTGACATCTCTCACAATGGGATTCTTGGGGTGTCCTATGCAGGATCAGGAATTGGAGTTGTTGATCCCTGTGGGTCCCTTCCAGCTCTGGGTATTCTGTGGCTCTGTTCCCACCAGCAGAGCCATGTGTGGATGCAACAGGGATGGTCACAGACCTCAGGAGCTGGAAACAGCAGGAAAGTGAAGTGCTCTGAAAAGAAATTCAACCTCAGGAAACATTGTAAGAGAAGCCAGGCAGGTGTTCAATCACAACAGCAGGTATCTGCCTTAAGATCTTTTATAAGACAGTGTTAACGATAAAATCCAGGTTTCTGCTTCCCTATAGGAGAGAATAAATCTTGCAGCCACTCACCATTACAGCCCAAGCAGGGAGCAGGGTCTGGGTGGGCTGGCAGGGGAAAGCTAAGATTTGGCATGGGTGAGTTAAACAGCAAGAAGATTTCATATTAAAGGAAAAATCATGTTTGGTGTTAAACTGGGTATAGTCGGAAGGGGAGGCTTGCTTCACTGCCAGGAGAGAAGATCCACGCTGAGTTTATGTGCAGCTTGAACAGATCACAAATTAATCCAGTTCCAGTGTCCTGGGGTACCTGGATTACTGCAGTGGCTGTGCCAGGCTGGGGTTGTCTGTGCTGCTGTATCAGCCCGGGCTCTGCCTTGGTATCTGACACATCCTCCTGCTTTGGAGAGAAGGATGCGACCAGGGGGGACCAGAAATGTGCACCAGGCAGCTCCAGCACAACCACCTCCCTTTTCCCTGGGCTCTGCTTGTCCACCTGCATTATCAGAGTTCATCACTGCTGCCCCAAACTCGCAGAGTTTGTGGGCACACGGTCAGACCACCCAAGGGGCAAAGAGGAACCATGGGGATGAGAACCACACTCCGGAGGGGTGGTGGCTCAGCAGAGCTCTGCAGGATCTCTGCCAAGCACAGGATCAGGGGCTGCTTCACAGACAATGCAAGGAGAGCACCTATTAATTGGGCTTGCTTTGCACAAAGTCTTATTTTTAGTGCTCGCAAGCGGTGCCAGATTGGCAGCATTATAAATAGAAGACTCCTATTTATCCTACAGTCTCGGTACCGCCGTGCTAAGTCAGTCTTAACGACCTCAATAAATCCAGATTAGGTGCTATCCAGGCTGTGTCACCATAGAAATAACATCTCCTCTGTGTTCAGACACAGCTGGGGGGGGTTGCTGCCCCTGTACCCCAGCCTGGTGCCCTCTGATGTGACACAAGCTGTCACTCCAACAAGACAGGGCATCCCACTGTCAGACCCGCCCCCAGTCCCATCTGAAAGGTGATTACACACCTTACATTTTGGAGGTTTGAGGGTTTGCCTCCCATGACAGGGAGCATCACACTCTACACCCTCTCCCTGAATGATGGCCAGGTGCTGTTCTGGGCAGGGTTCAGTCAGCTGAGGAAATCGTGGTGTCCTTGGCCACATCAGCTGCACCCATGATGGCAAAGCACCAGGGCTGGGAGTGAGAGCAGCCTGCTGTTCTGGAAAGGTGGGAAAAAAGGGGTACAGCAGGAAAAACAGTGTGGTTTGAATGAATAACTTACATGAAATAATATGATGTTGCTTTTCTAATAAGCTGACTGTCAACAACAATTGAAAAACCAAATCAGAATCAAAGAATGGAAGGGAGCTTAAAGATCATCTTATTCCCTGGGCAAGGACACCTTCTACTATCCCAGGTTGCTCCAAGCCCCAATATCCAACCTGGCCTTGGACACTTCCAGGGATCCAAGGGCAGCCACAGCTTCTCTGAGCACTTGTGCCAGGGCCTCACAGGGAAAGATTTCTTTCCAATATCCCATCTATCCCCACCCTCTGGCAGTGGGAAGGGCCACTGCAGGCCCTTGTCCCCAGTCCCTCTCCAGCTCTCTTGGAATCTCTTTAAGCACTGGAAGGGGGTCTACAATCTCCCTGGACTCCTAATAACTCTTCCCTTCTTAAAAAAAACCACCCTCTCCACTTCTCTTCTACTATTTTTTTTCCAGTCAGAGAGTGGTTGCTTCATTTAATCTGTGGCATTATGACAATTCCCAGCACGACAAGCATTTCCTAGTGGTCACACACCTCCCTTGGAACTGGCTGTGCTGGTCCCAGAGACAGGGAGTTCTCTTCCTGCAAAGTCCAGCCTTTCAGGATGCCTGCTCTCAAAAATGCCACCTAATTCCTCATGCATCCACCTGAGCCCATGCCCTCCTCCAAATCCCAGGCATGCTGCATGCCTGGAGACTGACTGGTCTTCCTCCAGCCTCTCAGCCAGGGAAGGGCAAGGGGAAAAGGTTTGGAACTGTCCAGTTTTCCTGGAATTACCTGTGTGGGAACGAGCCTGTCCAGCTGCTTGGGGCTCTGCTGGGAGCAAATGCACTGGGAAGCGGAGCGTATCAAAGAGCAGAGGAATTCCAGCAGCTGGAGGTTTGTGATCCTTTCATCCTCTGGGAGATTTTTGCTGTTTCCATAGCTGGAAGCCTGCACTAGTACAAGCTGCTTGGCTCAGGCACAGCACTGCATCTGGTCAGCTGCTTGGCTTGGGGTGAGAGCCTGTGGGAGCTTGATTATCCTCCTCACCTGATCTGGAACTGGGTCTGCAAGAGGGCAGAACCCACCTAAAATGTGAAAATATGATTGTGGAAAGGAACACTTTATTAATTTTATAATATCATCTAATGAGTTGGGTTGGAAGGGACTTAAAGCTGATCCCATCCCACCCCCTGCCATCAAACACCTTCTACCATCCCAGGCTGCTCCAAGCACCAATGTCCAGCCTGGGATACTCCCAGGGATCCAGGAGCAGCCACAGCTTCTCTGGGCACCCTGTGCCAGGGCCTGCCCACAATCCCAGGGAACAATTCCTTCCCAAAATCCCATCCAACCCTGCCCCCTCTGGCAGTGGGAAGCCGTTCCCCCTTCGAAGTCTGGACCTGGAATGGCAGGTGGAGAGTCTGGAGATTTGGGCTGCATTTTGTGGGCAGGGGAATGGAATTAAAAGGCAAAGTGAGACAGGCTGTAAAGAAGAAGGAAATTTTGTAAAAAATAAATAAATATAAAAAAATAAATAAACTGTAAAAAAATGAGATAAAACAACACAGGCCTTGTGAGTTATTTGTCAGGCATCACTGTCCGGGTTTAGGGTCACAAACCTGAGCACTAAAACCACCACAAGAGTCATCACAGAGCTGCCTGTGCTGCTAAACAGGGGTTTCATCCAACTCCCCAGTGCTCAGGAGAGGCACTGCATCACTCACTCGTGCCAGGATGGGGTGAGGATCTGGGATGAGGATCTGGGATGAGGACTGGAAGGCATGTGGGTGCTGGAGCTCTGTGGTGGGTGTGATTTCACAGCAGTTCCAGAGGTTTCAGAATGAGTTTCCTCTGCCTGAAATGAAAGCAGCAGCTTTCAGATGCTTTCAAAAAAAAAATTAAAAATTTAAATTAAAAAAAAAAAAAAAAAGGAATTTTGTCAAAATGTCTATTTTGGGATTAAAACCTTCAGTCTTTTCAGGACAGAGATGATATTCTGCTGCATAAGGCGGTTGTTGGGAGGGTGAGGCTCCCATCCAAGCCATCCCAGCTCTCATTCCCCCTTCCCAGAGGCATGGGAGCGGTTTGGTACCCCAGCAAGTGTGAACACAGCAAGCTCAGCAAGAACACCCCTGTGGCTACAGAGGGACAGCACAGGCTGTGGCACGAAGCCCCTCCGTGCTTCCCACTTGGAAAAGGAAGTGGAATAAAGAGCTGGAGCCACCCAAATGAAGCTATTAATGGTTTGGCAGGAGGGTGGGGTGTCCTATGGCTTGTTAGCACCCCCACCTGGCCTGCCATCACTGGCTGCCCTTCCAACACAGATCCAGCTCCCAGGGACACGCTGGTTCCTGCCAGGACAAGTCTGTGCCTTGGACCTGCCATCCTCTGCCTGCAGACAGGTCTCCTCCTGTTTGCTCCTGATGTGAGGAGCCTCTCACCAGAGGATGTGGAGGTGACTTTAGCTCATTTTCCATTAATTCTTCCTGAGTGGAAGCGACTGGAGAGACCTCCTGGATCCCATCTCCTGACAGCACACCCTCCTAGGGGGTGGGTCTGGAGCATATTCTGCCCATCCAAGGACAAGCAGGGCACTCAGCAACAGTGCCTGTCCCTCTGGTCCCTGCACAAAGCCCAGCTCCCAGCCACACACCAGGATGCTCCAGGGGAGAAGCAAACAGGCTGGAAAGCTGACAGCTAGGTTGGCTTCCCTTGGATCTGTTCCTGAGCTGCCAGCTCAGCCAGACAGAAGGCTGCTGCCTTATTTATTTCATAATTAAAGTGAAAGGCATCTTCTGGGAAGCCCATTTTCCTCATTTACCAAATGAGGTTACAATAGTCAGTGGTTTGCCCAAAGATTTATGCCTCCAGGATCCCTGGGATCCTTGCAAGGGAGCTGGAGTCCCCTGCTCTACCAATCTCTCATTGCTGAAGCTGAGGATGGCAGTCCAGAGGGATGAAGCACACAGACCCTGAAATCAGCTGGAAAACACTGTTTTTCTCTGCTGGAACTCAATTCAAGCCCAGCTGCCCCACTGCAGTGACCATAAACTAGCTGCAAAGCAGCTCCTCCTGCTCTGAGTTGCCATTCTCAAAAAAACAAAAAAAACCAAAACAAAACAAACTCCTGCTGTCAACTTCAGACCTGCCCTAGCACCAGCCCAGCTGGGCTAAGTCAGTGTTCAATCAATATGATCAGTATGAAGCAGTTTAACCCATTTATGCCTTCTTCAGTGGGAAGACAGCTCCTCCCCAGACCTATGTTTCCATCACCACCACCATGTGCTGGGAGTGGGCAGAAAAGATTGGAAGAGCTTCTCGTCCCACCTCATCCATTGTCAGCCTTGACGGCAGTCCCAGGACTGTCCCCACCCCAGAGCTGAGGCAAATCCTGCCAATCATGAGGTGTAAATGTGACACTGAGCTCAGGGGAGAAGGAACACAATATTCATCTTAGCTTTCTCATTTCAAGTCTTTGGAGATGAGCTCAGATCACCCCTCAAGCTGACCGCAGGTTATTTTCTTCCTTGTGCCTCAGTTTCCTGCCACAGTTATGGGAAGGAATTGTTCCCTGTGAGGGTGGGCAGGCCCTGGCACAGGGTGCCCAGAGAAGCTGTGGCTGCCCCTGGATCCCTGGCAGTGCCCAAGGCCAGGTTGGATGGAGCTTGGAGCAATCTGGGATAGAGGAAGGTGTCCTGCCCATGGCAGGGGGTAGAATGAGATGAGCTTTAAGTCCCTTCCACCCCAAACCATTCTGGGATTCTATGATCCCCAAGCCAGAGGCCATGGTGTGGTTTGGAGTTCTGAAGATGGAAGGTGTTTCGTGGCAGGGGGGATGGAACTGGCTGATCTTTAAGATCCCTTCCAACCCAAACCATTCCAACCCAAACCATTCCAGGATTCCATCCTAACTGGGCCCAGAGGAAAGAGCTGTCTGGCTGTGCTGGCTTTGGCCCCATCCTTGTCCCCAGCAGGAGCAGCAGTTTGGTGTCACTAACTCGAAGCAGCCCCTGAGTGTGCAGTTTATGTATTTCTAGATCATTAAGCCTTCTCCTAGCGACAGCGTTTAAAAGCCATGATGACGTTTCATTCCTTCCCCCGCCCTCTGCTGTTTGGCTCTTGAAAATTAAAAGATAAGCTTTGTAAATCTCACCGAGAAGAGGGAACTGTCACTTCAGCTTTAGAAGAAAAGCCAGCAAAGAAACAAAATTCCTCTTTTGGCAGAGAAGAAAAAATCCATTATTAAAGGCTTAGAGACAAAGGCTCTCGACACAATTAAAGGCAAACCTAAGCCTTTGAAAGCAGAGGGCATGACACTGGAATACACACAAGAGGCAGAGATGAAAGCCTCCATTGTGGGGCTGCTGAAAAAGTTAAGGGAAAAAAAGAGGAGAGTTTCAATGGATGCATTTGCCTAAACCAAACTGGATGAGAAGCTTCCTAGAGAAGGGCTGGAGTCTTCCCATGTGTTTACACAATGCCAAGAGCTGCTGGGCTCAGTTTTAATTAGGATCCTAGGGCATTACTGGAATAACTTGGGGAGCCAGGGTCACAACGTTCATTAAGCGGAAAGAAAACAGGACTCCGATATTTTCTGTGGGAAACTTTCCACCTGGGAAACCTAATCTTCCTCTGCAGCCTGCTAAGCTGAAGCAGAAGATGCTTAGATTCGGTCTTGTCAAGGGGTTTTTTTCACAGGTGAGTGGGCTGGGACACGGAGCTGCTCTCCAGGCACACAGGTGACTCTCAGCCCAGCAGCTGTGACCACCTCTGGAAAACACTGAGCTTTCCTGGCTCTAAATTAAAAGCACCAGATCCAAGGAAAACCAATGTCCAGGATGACATAAACGCTGCTGAAGTGCTTTGCTCCAAAACCTGCCCCTTGCTCTCTACCCCTCCATGTCCAACTGGCAGCACCACGAGCCAAACCCTCATGGCGAGATGCTCCCAACCACCACAGAAATGTCCAAGACCTCTCCCTGCCACTCCTCAAACTCTGTGCTGGTAAGAGACCACCAGCACCACTCCATAAAATCACAGATTTGCCATCCACTCTCTCCTGCAATTGCCCAAAGCCCGGGTGGCCAGACCCTACATGGCTGCACCACGCTGGGGAGATGATGTTTCTGCTTTCCTGAACTCGGACTCCTCCCTGAGAGGCTCAGCTGGCTTTAGAGGAAAGCATCTCCCTCTTTGCTGTGGATCACATTGGCTACACCTGCTCACATGTCTCTGGAAGGGGATGCTCCAGTGGTGGCTGTTTTTCCCCACATGGTGTGTTAACACAGGCAATTTAATTTTTATTAATGCTGAGTTTAATCCAGGGCTCTGCAGGGGAGGTGAGAGTTACTTATACCCAAACTCAGCACCATTTTTGGGAGGTTGGTGGGGGACACTGTGGTAAGGACAGTGCAGCGGGTCCCAGGAAGGTCTGTCATTACAGGTACCTGACTTTTTAATCCTAATTCTCCTCTCCACAGGAACTCCTGGGATAGCTGAGCCTGTTTTGGGGTGACTTGGGTGAAGCCATGCCTGGCAGGCTTACATCCTGCTCATAGCCACAGGCCAGGCTAATTCACTGCCCTGCACTCTGAAAATAAAAGCAAGATCCAAGGATGGGTTTAGATTCCCTTTTTTTGGTGTGTTTTCCGTTGGTTGGTTTCATCACCAAGGAGACCGAATTCCTACACTCGCTGTTTTAGACATTTCACCGGAACACAAATCCCGGCTCCTGTGCCAGTGGCCATCACAGCACAATTACATAAAGAACGTGTTGTGTGCTGAGCTGGAGCTCTGCTTGCTCTATCTCTCATCTGGCCGGGTTTCTATGACCATCCAAAGGGGAAAACAACATCCTCCAGGTCTGCTCCAAGCCCAAATCCCTCCTGGCATCGTGGCCCAGAGCGGCCTCAAATCACTTGCTTCATATCCATGGAGAAAATCCTGCATGAAACACAATCAGGGAAAGGAAAGGAATTCCTGGTGTGCTCTGCAACAGCAGCTGAGGCACTATTTCAGAAAATACCACTGCTCTCTCTGTGCCCTAATCCTGTCTGATTTCTGTCCCTCCCTCCTCTCCACCTCACTCCTAAGTGTGAGATCAGGTTTCCAAGCAGCACACAGCAGCACTCTTGGATGGTGTTAATGGGAATTCTGTGCCCGGGATGCCTTTCAGAGTGCTGGACTCAGAGTCCCCCAGGACACAGACTGTCTCATGTTGTTTGGCTGACGCCTGTCACACTGGCCTCCATCTCCATGGCAATCTCGAAAATCCAGCACCAGACCAGAAAACGGGAAGCAGAGCTCCTGTGAGGAGGGCAGGGCAATGCCTGCTGCAGGATGTTGGACCAGGAGATACATGTTGTGTTTGCCACGGGTCAGAGATGCCGTTGGGGCTCTCAGAGCTGTGGAACCTCAACACAAGCCCACTTATATAAATGGTTACCTAATGATGTGTCTCCCCAGATCTGCATCACAGGAAACTGATCTGCGGGAGAGGCGGCTCCAGGAACGCACCAGGGAAGATGTGTCAGGAGGAATTTGTGATCCTGAGAGCTGGAGGTTTTGGAGGTGAAAGTGTTGCCCTCTGAGGCCCCCAAAAGAAAAAGCCAGAGAGCGGTTGTGCTTTGCAGCAGAGAGATCCCCCCATACACTGCTCAGTGTCTCTGCATGTGACCGCATAACCTCCCAAAATGCAGCTCAAGCACATCTGGTCTTCAGGTCCAGCTTTTTACATCAGCCCTTATTCTGTCCTCCTCTAGAATCAGCCACAAAACCCTTTCTTGAAGTAACAGCTGGTTTCCATGATCTTATTTTCAAGCCAGCTCCTTAAGAGATACTCCCTTCCCCTCTTCCCCTCCCCCTCATCCCTGAATTTTAGCTGTGTTCCTGCTCCATCTGGTCCCTCTGTGCTTGGAGGAATGCCAATACTTCCTAGGAAAGAAAAAAAACCAAACTCCTCTTCAGTTTGGGATTGCTGGGAAAACGTGAGCCGGCAGTGGCAATGTCTGTGTCCATTTTCAGTTCCAATTCTGGAGCATCCCAGGAGGCTTCCAGCAGCTCTGAGCCTGTGTCTGCTGCCAGCTGGAGGTGGTCCCCAGCCCCCTGGATATTTCTGTGTACCCCTTGGGCTGGTCTGAGGTACAGAGAGAGGAACTGAGTAGGTGACACTGCATGGAAAAACATTGGGGTTTTAACCTGCTTGGAAAGCTCAGGTGCTCCTTTCCTTCTGCTCTTCTCCACCCCCCACCCAAAAATGAAACACATCAACTTCTAAAGATGCTGGTGAGGGAAGTGCTGAAAGATTTCTCCATGATCCACCTGTTGAACAGAAACCTGCTGCAGCAGCTCTGCTTTCCTGCTCCAGCTGCAGCACCATGTTTTTAGGACTGGTTAGAGAGAATACGTGGTTTGCTGTTTCTGGCTAAACCAGACCAGACAAGCATCCTGGAAAACATCAGGAAACCCAGTCCAGGATGAAGTAAAGGCTCTGGGGCACTTCCTGTTCTTGCTGGTGCATGTGAGGAAAAGTTCCTTTGTTTTTAGGACAATAGCTTCCTTGCCTCCAGGGATCCTGGTTCCAGCTCCTTTCTTGCCTATGTTACAGCTCAGGAATGAACAACAAAGAAGGAATTGAGGAAAGCAAGTCCAAGCAACCCTAGGAAAGGGTGGGTTTGTGCTCTCCTGAGCACGGGCTTTGTTAGGGCAGCCAGGGAGGTGTGAGATTGTGCCAAAAGGGATTTTCCCTGCTGGTAGCAGCCACTTCTTCCCCTGTCAGGCAGGAAGCAGAGACCCCTGGTCCCCTGTGGTGGCCGTGGCAGGGCTTGTCACAGGCTCTGGGCTAGCGAGACCCAGAAGGGACAAGGATGTAAAGTCCCCAGGGCTTGGGGCCATCCCGGGAAGCTGCAGCCCCAAAAGCAGGGAGAGCCAGCTCAGTTTGCCTCTCTGCCAGCGGGCTGTCCTCATCCAGCTCCCGCCTAATCCGAGGAGACAGCAGAGTCACTCACACTGACAGGCATCCTCCTGGGAGCCAAGCTGTGCTGCCAGGGAAGTGTCTCCACCGTGGCTGAGCATTCCCAGCTCCGGGAAGAGGGTGATGCCCAGGCAGGGGAGGAGGCAGCTGGGTCATGCCATGCTGACTTGCCAGGAGAGTGAGTTCTCTGCTGGAATCAGCACAGCCCAGAGAGATCTCAGGTGTAGGAGGGAGCCCAGGAGCTGCCCAGGAGCAGCAGAGCTGGAAAAGTATCATCCTGTGCTTAGAAACACACCGTGACACGAGTTACGTTTTTCTTTTAAACCAAGAAAGAATCACGGAATTGTTCAGGTTGGAAAAGACCTCCAAGATCATCAAGTCCAACTGTTCCCCAGCACTGCCATGGCCACCACAAAACCATGTCCCCATGGCAGCATCCAAGTGTCTTCTGAGCACTTCCAGGGATGGGGACTCCACTGCCCTGGGCAGCCCCTTCCAATTCCTGAAGGATTTCATGGAGGAATCCTTCCTGCTGCCCAAACTAAACCAGTCTAACATCATTCTCTCTTTTCCTGTCCCTGTTCCCTGGAGCAGAGCCCAGCCATCCCACTCCTGTCAGAGAGTTGTGCAGAGCCACAAGGGCCCCCCTGAGCTTCCTTTTCTCCAGGCTGAGCCCCTTTCCCAGCTCCCTCAGCAGCTCCAAAACCTCCCAACCCTGCCCCATAATGCACATGTTTAGATCCAGTTTAAAGGGTTCTGGATCAACCCCAGCCATCAGCAGGGCCTCAGATCCCTACTGCCTCCCCACCCTGGGAGTGAGGAGGTTCCCAGAACTCAGGTCTGGCTTTGCTCTCTCAGCCTGCGACATAAAGCCAGGTTTTGGAAGGCAGTTCAAAACCTTTCTCCTATTTGCAAAGATTAATAGCCCAACAGAAGTTTTTTTGTGGTGATATCCATATTTTGTGAAGTGAGGGGGACAAATCCTTAAAGAGAGTCTACAGTGAGGACGCCATGGCTTGGGAAGGTCCTGCTGAAGGGAGCAGAGATGTTCCTATCCCCTTCCACAAGCCTTGGAGCAGAGAATAAGTTAACAGCCCTCTGAGCCACTGCTAATTATTTGTGAGGAATCTGTGAAAATTATTTAGATGTTAGGAATTGTAATTAGGCTGCTTTCCTTGAAAGGAGAGGAAAAAATTAGAGACTCTCACATCCTTCAGTGCCACCACCCCAGCTTAGCTGAGCTCAAGGCACGAGTTACACCTGGTGAGCCACGGCAATCCTTCCTGTAAAGGACCAACAAGGATTGAGAACACCCCAACAATCCCACCCTGTGTATCCCTGAGACATTGTCCAAAAAGCTCCTTGAGTTCTGGCAGCCCTGGGGAGCCTGTTCTAGGTGCAGGAGAGCAGCTCCAAACCTTGCTTTCAAGACTTCCAAGCCCCAACCTCGGGCAGGGAAAGCCTTGCTGTGTCTTCTGCTGCTCAGCTGTGCAAGGCCGAGCAGCCCTTCCCTTTGAACCAGCTCCAGAATCCCTCCTGCTCCTGGGGACACATGAATGGATGGGTCTGGATGTGTCACACAGCACGGCAAGAGGCAGACCCCAGCACGTGGGGCAGGAAAGGAATCCTCCACTCTCCACAGGACCTGCATCTGGATTTCATCGAGCTTGTGGCAGGCTGGAACCCGGAGTGAGCTCTGAGCTCATTAACAACACAGCTCTTGAGGGATTGATTAATGCAGGGAGGCTTGTGGGGGCCAACAAGCCTTGCTCAGCCAAGTCCTGATTAAAGGAGGTAACAGCCTGGAAAATACCTGGGGGGGGGTGCAAAAAATCCCATGGCCCGTCGCTGTGGGGAGGTTGGCCTGGAAGTCTGAAGGTGAGGAAATGGAGATTGGCCTTGCCAAGGACTGAGGATGCTGCAGCAGCACTCAGGGGGCAGAGGGTGACACAAAGGACAAAGCAACACCACTAAGAAGGGGAGGACCCACTCCACCATCCCAGAGGGGCTGCATTGCTGCATGAACCCATCAGGAAGGGTTGGAAAGGTCGCCTTTTCCACAGGAGAGGCGAAAACAAGGCTGTCATCCAGCTGTGGGTCAGACTTGGGGTTCTCCTGGCTTTTCTCCAGTGTGGTGTCCCCAGAACAGCAGGCCAGCTGCAGATGGGCACTGCCTGCTCCAGCAGCAGCAGGGATTGAGAGATCCCAGCAGCTGCACGGGGCTCCCTCTCCCTGGCAGCCCATGCAATTTGCAGAGTGATTCAGCAGAGTATTGATTTAACTCTCTGCAGACAAATGACCTCTCTCTCTGGGCCATGCTGTTTAGTGCAGGGCTTCAGTCTTCTGCATTAATATTTTAATAGATTTACAGTTGAGTTGCTTCACCTCAGCAGGGAGAGGGAGGGAGGGAGGGAGGTAGGACAGGGATGGGGAGAAGCAGGAAGGGAAGCACAGGCTGGGAGGTCTGGAGTTTCTGCAAGCAGGCCACGAAATTGAGGTTTTTCAATCTGAAGAGGTTCCCACTGCTCTTAATTCCCATTAGCACTGCACCAAAAGCAACACACTTGGCTGCAGTTCTCCAGCCTGCAGCTCAGAGGAGGATGAGGGATCAATCATGGCATCATTTAGGCTGAAAAAGTCCTCCAAGGTCATCAAGTCCAACCACTCCCCCAGCACTGCCAAGCCCACTACTAACCCACATCCCCTAGTGCCACATCCACACGGCTTTTAAATCCCTCCAGGGATGGGGACTCCACCAGCTGTGCCAGACAACTTCTTTCCATGAACAAATATTTCCTAAAATCCATTTTAAACCTAAACCAAAATGAACTACACTGGAAGGAGGCACTGCCACAAACATCAAGTGGCTTGGCTGAGGCTCACACCTCACCAAAAGTCCTCTTCTGTCATTCAGCAGCACAAGAACTCCTGGCAGAGGGGATTTTTCATAGTTGCAGAGCACATTTTCCCTCCAAAATATTTTTCCCCATTTTCCCTGTACAAAGCAAGCAGCACACAAACCACAAGCCAAGGCCTCAGCCATCCCAGCCAGAGGAATCCAGGCTGATTTACCCCAGCTGGAAGGAGGCATCTCCAAACTGGAGATATTTCACCACCACGTAGCTACTGTGACAGCTTCAAAGGGAATCCTGCAGCACCAGGGATCATCTGCATCCCAAATCCAAACATCCTGTGCCTCCCCTGCAGCAGAAACCAACTGCTTTATGGCCATGAGCTTTGGGAAGGGGAATGCCTGCATTCTGCAAGGAGCAGCCATCAACAGGATAATGCATGGAAATGGTGCCAGCCCAAATTCCCAGTTCTGCCTCTCTTTATCTCCAGAATCCCACCCTCACACGGAATTACTCCTCCAACAAGTCCATTCCTAATACAAAAAATTTGCGGTTTCCAGTATGTTCTTGAGCAGCCTTTGTCTCCTCACGGTGGAAGAAAATCCAAGCTGCTCTTTTCTCCCACAAAATGGGAATCTGACATCAAATCCAGATGCAAGAGAGACCTTACAGTATAATAAACTTAATTTTTCAACACAGCCACTGCTACATTCCCTGCAGACCTGGCCTTCAAGTGAATGAGCTTTGATGGAAAAATGAGGCAGGAATTTCATGGCTGCAGAGGTTCCAGTCATCTTTAAAGGATGAGCTCATCTCAACACTTTTCTTATATTCGACTGAAAATGCTTTCTTGCATCCAGGACAAAACTACAGCATCCCATCTCTATCCTACTCTCTTAAACAAACCTCAAAGTTCAATAGAGAGTTTTGGTAACAAATGAAAAACCAAAACTCACCTCAAAACCCAAAGGGAGAGTCACAATCAGCACCTATTGCTCCTTGGAGTTACCCAGACAAGTTTGAGCACCAGCGTTTTTACCCCTTTTTCAAGGCTGGTGATGAAGAACCTCTCCCACCCCACCAGGTAAAGCACATTTCATCTCACAATGAACCCACAGCGCCAGGAAGGCTACATTTGCTGAGAGATTTCCAGGAAATGAGTCAATCAGCAGAGGAGAAACACTGCATTGAGAAAGGGAATGGGAATTTAAAGGGATTCCTTTCAAGTTAACCAGCAGAGCCGTCTGAGATGCAGAAGCAGCTGAATTTGCCCTTAGGCTGTGGGGAATGAGTCATTTTCTTTTCTCTCTCGGTATAAATGTCATTCCTTAGTGACTTCACCTTTTTCTCTGAATTGCTGGGAGACAGAGCCGGGCACTGCTTAACGGTTTTTAACACAGGGACAGGGCTGTTGGCTGCCCAGCTGGGTGTTTATTGTGGGATTTTTCTCCTGTGTCTGGGCTGGAAGCAGAGGGGCACGGGGGAAGACCTTCTCTGCTGCTTTGGCTGGCCCAGCCAGGGATGGGAGGAATGTGGGGGGACCTTGGAATCTGGTCTGCAAAGCAGATGGCTCCAGCTCTCCAGGAAAGTGCTGCCTGTGTCTAAGCACAACTTAATCCCTACACACAGCTCCACGTTTTCCAGAAATGAGTAACAGGAGGACACTTCTTCTAGCCAAAGATCTCAAAGGGAGTGTGAACCCTAGGAAATAAATCAGCCAGGAAAGGGAACAGCAGCACGAAGTCAGGAGAGCCCAACCCTGACATATCCAGGTCCCACAAAACAATTGACAGCCCCAGGGTGGGTTAGATCTCTGCATGTCCCATTTAGCCCAAGGAGTAACCCATAACTTAGAAGGCTCTTTCCAACCAAGCTCAAAGGACTGAGTGGAGCCTGCCTCCAGCAGGAATATGTGAGCCACAAAGATGCTCCAAGTGCTGGAGCCCCTCTGCTCTGGAGCCAGGCTGAAACTGAATGTGCTCACCTGGAAAAGAGAAAGCTCCAAGGAGACCTCAGACCCTGCCAGTGCCTAAAGAGGCTCCAGGAGGGCTGGAGAGGGACAAGACACAAGGAATGGCTTCCCACTGTCAGAGGGCAGGATGGATGGGATATGGGAATATGGGAAGGAAATCATCCCTGTGAGGGTGGTGCACAGGTTGCCCAGAGAAGCCTCAGATTCCTCACCCCTAGAAGTATTCCAGGAGGTTTTGGAGCAGTGAGCGAAATAAAAATCATCCCTCTCTGTTTGAAGCCTGTAATGATGCAAGCTCCAGCTGAAGCTTTGTCCTGCTGTGGCAGCACAGGAGCAAGGCACAGCAGCACAGGGATGCACCCTGCCCTCCCTGATGCCCTTTTTTTGGGAAGCTGTTAAAGCAGGCTTCACACTGGCTCCTGCCCTTCCACCATCCCAAATAATTTTTAGTGAGGACCAAGTACCAGGAAGGACAGGGTTGATCAGCCTCCAAGGAGCTCTGAGGTGCTCACAGAGGTGCAGAGCCCAGCTCTGGGCATTTTACAGGATCCTCTGTGGCTGAGGGAAATCTCTGCCTGTGCTTTGGCCTCCAGCAGGCTGCTCTGCAAAATACGTGTGTTGTAAGTACATATTATATTATTGGCTTTTCACAAATATTAAAAGGAATGCTGTATGTATAATGTTGTAAAGCTTTGCTGTATGAATATAGTTTATTTTAGTTCTGCTATTAACAAAACTTAGAAATAGTAGTTTGATAAATATATTTTTTCTTAGACTGTAACACAGTGATGTAAAAAGCTTTTGTTCATGTAGCTAACTCAGAGAATGGTAAAAAAAAAAATCAGAAAACTCTTCACATTCTTGGACTATCCTATCTGGATGAAGACAGAGGTGCCGAACACCAAAACTCCAGGAAAGAAATTTATTGAACTCCGTTACCAGGGAGTGTGCTGACAAGAAAAAGCCACAAAGAAAAAAACAAAACCAAAACAAAACATAAAAAGGTTGGTGGGGGGTGAGGTGGTGATTTTGAATAATGCACAAAAGTCTATGAATATGCAACAGGTTGATGCATGCGAATAAGTGTTTTCTGAGTTAATGTGTGCTCTTGGCTGAATGCCAAGCACCCAGCCATTATAACCTTTTGCTTTATTGTTTGTCTCTTATTGTCTTTTATTAAACCTTTTAAAATCTACCAGGAAAGTGAGTGTAATCCTGGAGAATTTTTTTTCCAGCATACTTTTAATGAGATCTGGTCTCCCTCTCCACCAAGCTTCCCTTCAGATTAACTTTGTTCCCCGCCTGGCGGGTTGAATCCACACCAAAAACACATCTCAGAAGCTGCAAAGGAAAGGGGAAATCACACTTTCCCCTCTGGAGCAGCAGCACAGCAGAGAGGCAGCTGCACCCTGTGCTGCAGGGCTGTGTTGGGCACCTAATTGCACACACACATTCCCACTAATCCGCCCCCTAATTCATCCCACATGAGTCTGAGCACAGAGCTTCGGCTTTGAGGCACCCTCCTGCATGAGGAAGCAGAGCAGATGTGGAATTATCAGCTCCACAGGGCACACAGTTGCCTTTGGCTGAGGATGAAGGCACCTTTCTGCCTGGGACAAGGACAGCTGGACTCAGCCTACGTTCCCAAACCCCCTGGCCAGCTCTCTGTACTCAGCAGAGCCTGACCTGTTTCAGATTCCTCCTCAGCAGCCAGGAGTTCTGTAGGGTTGGTTTCTGTGTCTCCACTCACAGCTGCACATCCTAGATTTTGAGGGACACTGAGTCCCTCCTCAGAAGCCCTTCTCTGTGTGCACATCCCATGGCCTGCTCCAGGCTTGGAGAGCAGAACACGGCCTGACATTTTTTGGATACTTCCAGGCATGCTGGCTCCACCACTGCCCTGGACAGCCTGTTCCAAGGCCTGACCACCTTCTCAGTGAAGATATTTTTCCTATTATCCAATCTAAACCTGCCCTGGAGTGGATGAAAAGAACACTCTCCCTGCCTGGCTCTGAGCTACAGCAAACTCTGCTCCTCCCCATCAGGGAAGGTTTTTCCATGACATGCAAATGGTGGGATGCTCCAAAATCTGGCACAAATGGGAAATACAGGACTGACATGCTCAGGTGAGGTATAAATTACAGCTGCAATGGTGCAGAAATGTTTTTGGCAGAGGAATCCATGAATCCAAGAATGGTTTGGGTGGGAAGGGCTCGCAAAGTTCATCTCATCCCACCCCTTGACATGGGCAGGGACACCTTTCACTGCCCCAGATTGCTCCAAGCTCCTTCCAACATGGCCTGGAACACTTCCAGGGGTGTCCCATGGGGATAAAAGTCTGGGAGGAAGGCAAAAGAGAGTTACAAAGCTCCCCATAAGGATGTGACTTCACTGCAGCCTGGCTCTCTTTGAGGCAGCTATCCTTCACATATCAACATGGTGGACACCTCTAAAAGCAATTTTTGTCCTGCCTTTTGCAAGAGAAGCTTAAGTTACAGCAGAAATTTCACAAGAACTTTCAGTGGGGTGGAGAAAGTGCCTTGGTAACGTCCAGGGTAATTACAGTGCTCAGTTTACCCTGAAGCTCCTGAAGGCCAAGGAAATTGCTATGGGCAATAAATAGAAAAGGGTGGTCTGGGAGCCTGGCCTCCAGCACAAAGTCTATAATTTCAGGCTGGGAAGGAGATGTTAATCTCTCTCTGTCTATTTTTTTTTCTTCTCTATCACCATTTGAAGTGGTTTTACTTAAAAAACCCATGTCAAACCTATTCCACTCTTTAGTCCAGTACAAGATTTTTTGGCTTGATGTGACCCTGAGCTGCTGTTCCAGCTGAGGAGGATGGTGGCTCACTGGGGGCTCAAGATGAAAAAAGAAATGTCTAAGTCTGAGCTCTCCTGACCACCTAAAATTCATACTACCATAATGATTTCATTAAGCTCACATTACCACAACAATACCATCAAATTCTCACTAACCATACACAGAGGAGCATCTCTGGACAGGGCATGGACACAGGAGCACAGGACAGCAGCCCAGAAAACTCACATCTCCAGAGCTCAATTACCTCTGATGCTGCTGAACATGGAGCACCTCAATGCAGAGCTGGATGCCACTGCATCCTTATTTTCCAAAACACAAGATCACAGGGATTTAACACTTCACCTTTCATCAGGGTGCTTTGCCACCTTTTAAGTTCTCCTGCTTGAAAATTTGGTGGCCACTCTGGCTAGTCATGCCTTCAGCCACCGTGTTTTCACCTGCTGAACTTTTTCCAACTTGCCCAGTCCTGATCCCACTGATCCTCCACAGGTATCCTCCTCTCTTTGTTAGAGCAAGCATTTCTTACTTACATTAAATGTTAATTAATGTAAGAAATTACTAAAGCATTTCTTACTTTACTGAGAGTGCATCTCCCCACTCTATTCCTGACTCTTCCCCTTCTATTGATCTGATTCCAGCCTCCCTCACTGATGCCAGGCCTCACAAACAAGGGATGTAACAGAGAAGCAGCACTTCATGGCTCAATATTTGATGAAAAAGTTTAAGTGAGCTGCTGTAACAACAGCTCACCTGCATTTCATCTTCCTTGAGAAGTTTACCCCAGAAAACACCCTGATCCTACTGAAGCACTGGTAGGAGATCAAAAGCCACCAGAAAAAGCCTAAAATATCCTCTGGTCCAGGCCAGTTCCAGGTGTTTTGAAAGCAGGTCCATCCAGAAAATCCTGGAGACATGGTTTAATGCTGAGCTTGGCAATGCTGGGTCAGTGGTTGGATTCTGTGATCTTAGAGGGCTTTTCCAGCCTTAATAGTTGTTATTTTACCTTCAAGCCTCCCCCCAGAGGCAGCTGCACTGTGACTCCCTGGCTTTAAGAATCAGCTCAGCTGAATCGATTTTAAGCCAGGCAAAAAGCCTCACAAAAGTGAAAAATATGACCCTGTTACTCGCCTTCTGAGGCTCTCACTGCCTCAGAGCCTCTCAGAAGTCACAAAACCTCCAAGCCCACTCAGATTTTGCTCCCATTTACTAGAAATTCTTACTGATGCTCAGTAGGAGTTGGTTTACCAGTGTCACTCTTAATAAGAAGGGGCTTGATTAGCCCATCCACCACCCCAGTGAGGACAGTCCTTACCATAAATTCCAAACAGCATCACAGAGAACAAGCCCTGTCAAGGGAGGCATCATTAACAAGAGCCACATTTAAGCCCAGCAGTGCCACTGCTGTGAGCATTTCAGGCTTGTGAGCACTGCTGGGAATGTTTCAGCAGGGAGGAGGAGGGATTTATGCTTGGCCAGCTTGGTTTAGTCCCACAGGGAGGCAGCCAACAGTGAGGAAGGAGAGGAGATGCTGCAGAGGTATCTCAGGGAGCTCCAACCAGAGCAGGGTGCTCTCAGTTTGGGTCCAGCTGCCCCAGGGTGCTGCTTACAGATGCAGCCTGATAAAACACAGAAAATCCCATGAACAAAGTGCAACACTCACCAGAGCTGTACCCAAATGAACTCATGGAAGCTGGACTCAGGCACAGAAGGCAAACCAGGGCTGAGGTTGGGCCAGAGCAGCCCAAAATGTTGGCGGGAGCTGCAGTGCTGTTGTTTCCTTGGCCAAGGAGGTGGCAGTGAGGGATGCTGGTGTAACCATCAGCACACACCGTGCCCAGCTCTCCCACCCACCAGCAGGGCCAGGAATTGCACACACAGGTGTTCACTTCTTCTCAGTTTTCCATGTCAGCTCCACCACCTGCATTCATCCACCTTTCCCCTCAAGAGCCACACCTGCCTCTACAGCAGGCAGTCTTTGAACCCATTCACCTCCTTAATTGATTTAAAACCCAGAAATAAAACTTCTGATGCCTTAAGGCTGCCCTGGCTGTGGTCAGAGTTCACATTTGCTATATCTGGATATAAAAATGACCCTTTCTTTCCACTGGAAAAACAATTCAGCTGCCAGATATGATGACCAAAGACAAGCACTGTTTTTTGTAAACACAAAAGCTTTTAAAACCTGGCCCTTGGTTTAGGCTCCTGAGTTGGTGTGAACTCCAGGGACGATGGGGAATTGCAAATATTTTGTGAACTCACACTGCACATTCCTTATTCATTGCTCTCTACAAAGAACTACTCAAAACTTTTGGAAAGGTACATTTAACTGACCTGAAACTCCAAACTCTTACAGAGAAATGAGGATGGGGTTGACTTCAAGACTTCAATCTGGAGGATGCCAAAAGCACTGCTGGACAATCTGGACCTTGGGCAAGGAGAGTGGCAGTGCCAGAGGGCAGGGATGGATGGGATATTGGGAAGGACTTGTTCCCTGTGAGGGTGGGCAGACCCTGACACAGGGTGCCCAGAGAAACTGTGGCCGCCCCTGGATCCATGAAAATGTCCCAGGCCAGGTTGGACATTGGGGCTTGGAGAAACCTGGGATAGTGGAAGGCGTCCCTGCCCATGGCAGGAATTGGAATGGGATGGACTTGAAGGTTCCTTCCAACCCAAAATATGATAGGATTCAATGCACAGAGACCCACAGAGAGGCAGAAACTCAATTCAAGCCACTGTGCTCCTGCTGCTGACAAGGCCACCTCAGTTTATGGGGCAAATTGTCACCCATGCCCCTTGAGAACCTCTGTGCTAGAATACAATCCCATCCCTGGGGACAACACTGATCTGCAGGACGAGAGGGAAGTGACACTGGCCTGTGACTGATGGCAAAGGGAATACAGAGCCGGTGCCACTCAGAGCCAGTGTCACACACACAGTGTCACACACAGAGCCAGTGTCACACAGAGCCAGTGTCACATAGAGCCAGTATCACACACAGCCTGTGTCACACAGAGACAGTGTCACATAGAGCCAGTGTCACACACACAGTGTCTCACACACACAGTGTCACACACAGTCAGTGTCACACAGAGCTAGCATCACTCCATGCTGCAGTAACCACAGCACAGCCACCATACTGGCACAGAGGCCTCACAAACAAAAGGCACCTCCTTCGTGCCAATAAAATTTTGGATTAGACTCCTCCATCTTCCCCCCTGCAATTTTGCCATTCTCCAGGATCTCCTGAGGTTTCAAAGGCACCTTTTGCATTACACCAGGATGTTTTCTCATTACAGGGAGCAAGCTTATCAAACAAGTGCTGCTTAATTCCACCCTTCAGCCCATAAGCAGTGACCCAGATTCCTGATCTCCATTAGGAGAAGTTGGCCCCTGAGAATTTCAGGCTGGATATCCAGACTGGGAGACTGCCAAAACAAGGACATGACGCAGTGAGAGGCAGAATGAGCCAAAGCAGGCCAGGAGTTTGGACTCCAGTGGTCATGGCCAGGTCAGGTACACAGAGATGGGCTCATTCCTTGAACTCCAAGCCTAAGGAAGGGATATCCCACCCTCACAGGCTGCTGCCAGCTCAGACCTAGTTGGAGAGCTGTAGTAAGAGTGTAGTAGTGACCAGCAGAATATTCAAAATGACCCAGGAATGGCCCCAATTGGCTCTGGTCGGCCAAGCCCTCTCAGAGTCTTGTTCCAGACTGCCAGGCTCAACAGGGGAAGATGGAACCTGAAATAAAACATGGAGAAGTTACAAAGAAACCCAGGAGATGAGTCCATAGAAAGGCAGCCAAATGCTGCAGTCACACTGGGCTGTGCAGCTTCATCATAAATCACATTTCCTCCTCCAAATGTGTTTTACACACTCCAGCCAGATCCTGAGCAAGTCCTCTGTGGTGTGTCACACTATCAGAGCCAGGCTGCTGCTGTCAAACTGTGTCCCCCATCTGTCCCCAAAGAGGATTTGGGATAAATCCCCACGTAATGGATGCTCCTGTCTCTTGTCAGGAGGGTTTGCAAGTTGTCCCCTCCTGAGAGAAGGTGAGAGAAGCACAGCTGGGTGGCCCTCAGTGGAGGCATCTTCACACCTGCTGTGGGAGCACCTGGAAGAGAGGGACAAAGTTTTAGGAGGAGCTGTTGCCGTGGGACAAGAGCTAACAGACAGAAACCTCTCCAACAGGACCTTCAGGAGAGTAGCATCATAGAACAGTTTTGGCTGGAAGGGACCTAAAAGCTCATCCAATTCCACCCCTTGCCATGGGCAGGCTCACCTTCCGCTATCCCAGCTTGCTCCAAGCCCCATCCAGCCTGGCCTTGGGCACTTCCAGCTGTATTTCCTTTCCAAGAACCAGAAGGAACTGATTTTGCAGCCAGCTGTGAGGGTGCATCTTGCACAGAATTAAAAGCAGACCCCTTCTGCCCAGACAGGATGATGTCCACAGGGAATAACTCAGGCTAAACAGGGAATGTCTGATGCTCCTCGCTGTGGCTCTGCACCCAGGTTGGAGACATCAGTGTGGTGTTCATCCTTCCTCTAATAGATCAAGACAGCCCAGACTGGCCAAATACAGCCAGATTTGGCAGCACAGCTAGAACCAGGATGTAAAGAAACCCAATCCTGAGTGTCCATGGAGGATCAGAGCTCAGCCCTGCAGCAAAACAGATGCACAAAGCTTGGGGCAAGGAAAGGCAAGGCACATCAAAGCTTGAAACAGCTTCTTTGTTATTGTTTTTGGGCTTTATTATAAACCCAGTCAGCTGCTTAATGCCTCACTATCCCTCCTGAGGCACAGGCAGGGAAACCTCTCTATCCCGAGCCAGCAGGTTCAATCCTCTCCATCCCACAGCCCTGTCCCTCCTCACACTCATAGGCACAATCAGGGGGGAAAAATAATGTTCTTTGTCAAGGTCAGGCCAAAATTTGGGCTGGGAAGCTGGAACCTCATGGAGAACAGAGGGGTGGGTCTGTACTTGGCATCAGCAGCTGCAATTGGACGTGCCCAGTTGCACTTCTATCAACAAGGCTTGGAGCCCTGCTTCAAGGAGAGCTTCCAGTGTACCCCAGCCACTTCAGAAAGGCACAAATGCCAGCTTCTGACACCTGATGGGTGATTTTATAGGAAAGCTTGATTGCCCTGTGCAAGAGGCTACAGGAGGTCAGGAATTGCAGGACTGATCCCTCCACAGCCATCTGAGCCCCAGAGTATTTCATCTGCTTCCCTAATGCCTTGTCTACAGCAACATTTTCTTTGAAGGCTGCTAGCTGAAAGAAGCCAATTGCTTTGGAGCAGGCAGAATTATTCATTTTGAATCCTCCAGTGCATATAAACACCCTTTAAAATTCAGAAAACAAACCACCACACCTCTGGTGATAGGCTAGCAGAACAGCAGCGAGCGATCATCTCAAGTTCTGCAATCCCTGGGGATCTAAAACAGGGATGTGTGGAAATCTGTTATCCTGGGGGAACATGGAGCTGCTTCTGGGGGAGGAACAGGCTGGCTCTGGAGTAGCTGGCTGTGGTTCCATGCCTTGGTTGGTGCCAGTCCCCCTGCCCTTCTCTAGACTGCAGGGACACTCTGCCAGCAATCCTCATCCCTGCACCACCAGGATTTCCCAAAAATTCATCCCCCAGGAAGAGATGCCACTCTCCAGACCAAGGCCAACCCCCTGATTTCCTTCCAGAGGCTACCCACACTCTTCTCAACAAGGCACTTGAGGAGCAGCAGGTTGGACAGAACTCACAGCAGCAACAAAATCGGGCAATTCCCACAGTTCCCAGTGGTGCAAGACAAGTTACTAGAGGAATCCATAGAAATTCTGACATGATTTGGATTGGAAGGGATCTGAAAGTTCATCTAGTTCCAACTCCCTGCCATGGACAGGGACACCTTCCACTAGAGCAGGCTGATCCAAGCCCTGTCCAATTCAGTCTTGAATATTTCCAGGCATGGGGCAGACACAGCTTCTCTGGGAAAGCCGGAGCCTCACCATGCCTGCCAGACACAAAAACAGGCAAGCCAGACAGATCCATGTCAGAATTTGTCCTTTCAGTGTCCCAGAGAACGGGGGAGGTTGGAGCAAGGAAGACGCACCCTTGATGGAAGGGGATCAGATCCAGGAATGCTGAAGCCAACCAGGTGTACATTTCCCCATTGCCAGCAATAAAGAGACAAAAATATTCAAGACAGAGGTGACATTTCATGCCTGGAGACTGAAGTCAGCCAGGACATCAGAATTCTCCCCAGCAGCTGATTTCCCACGTTTTCAATGATTGCACTAAATCATTAATAGAGGATAATGCTGAACTCATCCCAGGAATGCTGAGCTGAGTGAATGCTGTTCTCCCACTCCAGTTTATCTTTGCAAATCAGGTTGAGATGAATGGCTCCCTTATTCTGCACCCAGAAATAAACCACATGTCAAAGCTCATTCTGGGAGTTTGTCGAGCAGGTGCTGATTTGTGGGATCGAGCACGTTCAGATGGATCTGCTGCATTCAGGCTTCTCAGGCAAAACACTGTGAGAGCCAAGGCTTCCCAAGCAACAGGAGAGGAATCAACCCCAGCCCTTGGAATTCATCCAGCAGCTCCCTCTCATTGCTGCTGCACAGGCTCTGCCCCCCATTTGCACCTCTCTCCCTGCCCCAAACTGACAATGCAACACTCCAAAAGGAAAAACTTGCCCAGTGATGATTTTACAGTCCCTCCAAGGGCTGTGGATTGCATTGGAAATTCAAACTTCTCAGTTCTGCAGCTAGAAAAGTTGTCCCACATTGAAGATTAGGGAGGAATTGTTCCCTGTGAGGGTGGGCAGGTCCTGGCACAGGGTGCCCATAGAAGCTGTGGCTGTCCCTGGATCCCTGGAAGTGTCCCAGGCCAGGCTGGACATTGGGATAGTGGAAGGTGACCCTACCCATGGCAGGTGGTGGAACAAGATGGGCTTTAAGGTTGATTCCAACCCTATCCCTTCTGTGATCCCATGATTTGTCCCAGAAATAAATGTGTTTGCATGGATCATGTTAGAACAGCATCATTTTCACAGAGCCTTTGGGGAAAAAAAATAAAAAGCCTTAATAGTCCCCAGAAAAATATCTGCTGTGAAATCATTCCCTCTGAGGATGATATTATGGAATAAGTGATCATCAGCCAAAATTACTGCATGGAAATCATCGATTACAGAAATACCCTGACATTCTCTGGCGCAGATGTTACACCAGAGCTGCTCCACAGGCTCCTCTCTGAAGGAAAGCTCTGCTGTTGTCATGGTTGCTTCATTATTACAAGTCTTGGGTGACTATCAGAGCAAAAGTCACAGGATCTGACTTCTAAACACTTGTAAAAGCAGGAGAAAGCCCAGCACTGGGGCAGATTCGGGTTGCTGATAAGCAAACAATCCTGCAAATTGCCTTCATGACTCATGCATGCTTCTGTAAGCACAGCTTATTGTTCACTCCTCTAAAAATAAAAAAAAAAAAAGGAAACAAAACCAAAAAAACACTCAAACCAAATAAAATACAACAACAAAAAAATTTTAAAAACCCCCAACAAGCAAGTTCCAAGCGATTTTCCATCAGGCAAAAAGTCTTGGGACACAGAAGGAATTGCCAAGATGGAGCTGGTGAGAAATTTCTGCACCTGGAAGGATGTTCGGAGGACCATTCCCCAAAGAGATGGAGCTCATCACTACACTCCAGGCAAACAGGCACTGCTGGAGGAACAGGACAAAGGGTTTTTCTGCCTCTCCACACCCTGGTTAGTGCATGTTCAGCACCATCTGCTGGCACTGTCTCCAGGAGCCAGCTCCTCACAGATGTCACCCAGGGTCACGGAGTCAGGCTGGGGACAGCAACTGTGAGGAGCAGCACAGTGTGAGCACAGCTCCAGGATTTTCCAGGAAAAAGCCCATTCCAAAGCAGCTGACCTGCTTTCCAGCAGCTGAGGCTCACCTGTTGTGGGTCCATATCCAGCCAGGTCTTTGCAGAGCCCATGGGCTGGGACAGCCTCGTGGTGTAGAGAGAGCATCCAACAGTGTGTGGGAGCAGAGCCACAGGGGAGTCCCAGCAGATTAAAAAAAATCCCACACAGGAATCCCACATCCCTGTGATTTTGGCTCAGCTTGTTCACCAGGCTCTTTGAGACACCAATCTCATTCATTTGAAAATCAGCCCCTCATTAATTGGAAAGAGGAAGAGCAGCAGGATAAAATTGCTTCTTTGGAAGGCACGAGTCTGATCCCTCCAGAGAATCCCAGAATAGTTTGGATGGGAAGAGACCTTAAATCCCATTTCATTCCACCCCTGCCATGGGCAGGGACACCTTCCACTAGACCAGGCTGCCGCAGGCCCAACGTGGCCTTGAATACTCCCAGGAATGGAACATCTATGTCCTCTCCATGGTTGCAGGAGCAAAGGATGAAAAAAACCAAACCCTCTGCTCAGCCAGAAGCAGGCTGAGAGTGGAGTGGAATTATCATTGACATGCTGTTCTGCACAGAGAGGGAGTTAAACCGTGACCTGGCACTTCCCTGCTACAGTCAAATCTGCTTTCCACCCAAAATAACTGCATTTGTTTGTGTTTGCTTTGAGAGTGACACTCAGAACTAAGTGCAGAGTCCAGATAAAGAATAATCTGCACCATTACGCACAGGGATCTCAATCAGACAGAAATCCTGGGATATTCAATCCCAGGGAGAACACCAAAAGGCTCACATATTCCATTTGGGAACAGGTGTTTCAGGAACAAAACACCTTTGAAATGTTACGCTGAAAGGAATAGGACGGAAAAAGGCAGGCATGCTTCCTTTCCTGGTTATTGTGAATATTTTAACTGTGATCCCACAGAGATAATTCAGAGCTCCACATTAGGATATTCCCAGACTGTAGCTTGCACGGGGCTAAACACAAAGTTTGGTGACTTTTTGGGTGGGACAGGTTGATGGCTGCCCTGGATGTCATTCCCCACATCCAGCCTCCTCCTTTTATACACCCACCCAAGGCTCTTGTTGGAAGAGGAGAAGAGAAACTCACAGCTTGCAGGATTCCCTCCATGGGGATTATTTTGGAGCAAGCCAAGCATCACTGGCTGTCTATTGATGATCTTTTAGGTCCCTCCTAACCTAAAATATTCTCTATGTTGAAAAGACAGACAAATGTGCTATTTTGAGGAAGAACTACAACAAATCCCCGATCTTGTATTTTTTCCTACTATTATTCTAATTCTCCAGACATTTACTATGCTATCCATGGCCAACATAGCTTTACATTCCAGCTCTTGTCAACTCTTGGTGTTGACTCGAGGTAAACCCAAACCCACGTGTGAGTGGATGTAAACTGAAATTCACTGCTCTCCCTGGCAGTGATTTCCATGAGATACCTCTGAAAACTCCCATAAAAATGATAAATGAGTTTAAAATTACAGCCATTCAAATGGAAAATCCTGATGAAGGCCTGGTATGTAGAACAGAAATAAAGACAGCAGAATTACAGCTGCAGAGCAGAAAACACTGCAAAAATGAGAGCTCTGGAAGCACTGAAGCAACTCTAGAAACAAAAATAAAATAAATCTTGTGGTGCAAACAATCAAACCTGAGCCACATTCACTGGGTGCTTGTCTTTCTGCTAAGCCAAAGTCAAGTGGGAAAACCGCATCCAGCTTTCAGGGTGTGACAAAGCTGGGAAGGGACCCTGGGAAGAGCTCCCTGATTAAACAGCACCGGCCTCGCTCCATGATACATTTTGTTCTTGAATGGGAAGAGGACAGGAGAGAAAACATTGCTGCCAGCTCCTTATTTCCAGGCTGTTTCAGCTGTCAAAACACTGCACAGGATCCCTGTCACCTGGGAAAAAGGCTGGAGAGTTCAGATCCAAGGTGCTGTAATCAGGCAGAGCTTGAGCCCAGGATATTGGTATATCCCATCTCCCATGCCTGCAGAGCTAACAGGGATGTACATTTCTGCATCCTCAGAAGCTCTGGAAATGCTTCTTCAGTAGGATGCTTGATTTCCTGCCCCTGAGGTCACTGCTCCAACATCTCCCAAGGTCTCAGCAGAAACAATTCTCAACAAGGAAAAAAAAAATTTAAAAAGCAACAAAAAGCCTGAGATAAAAAGACACCAAAAGATGCTTCAGCTACACAGGGTTTTCCAAAAGTCCTCCAAGCTATTTTTAGTGTCTCTTTTATGGTGAGAACACAACATCCAGTTTTACTCCCCATGTCCTCTACCTCCTCTGGGAACAGACCTGCAACAGGGCAAGGTAAGGGCATGTAAAAGTTCTGTGAGCTGAGAGCTAAAAATGAAATTTGGGCTCTGATGGATGGGTTTTCATGGCTGATTACAGCTCCATGGTGATGGCGTGCTCCTGACCTCTGTCTGCATGGACTTGTGGGAAAAGTGGAGTCAGTGGGAAGTCAGAGAAAGATTTATCCAAGCATGGCTAAGACAAGCAGCACACTTGTAGTGAGCTGGTTTATTCCAACTCTTTCAGCTGTGAAATGCTCTGGACTGGTGTTCAGGGCTCAGGATAGACACAGGATGAAGCCCACAGCCTTCCCAGTCCTGCAGGCACACTGTGGCAGCTCTTGGGGATGTCCTGTGGAGGGCCAGAAGCTGGGTTTCAATCCTTCCAACTCAGGATATTCCATGTGGTGTTGTTCCTGCCTTGGATGGGAGCTCCTCCATCCTCCCCTGAAGCTGAACACCAGAGTGGGAATGAACAAGGTGCTGTTCAAGAGGTACCTGGCTCAAAGGCAGATGCTCTTCCCAACTCCCAGAACTCCTGGAACACTCCTGGGACTCCACATGGATCTGCTCTGCTTCTTCTGCTTCCTGGTGAATGAATGGCATATCCTCTGGGAACAGTGCTGAGCACATCTCTTCCCAAAGCTCTAGGTGTGATTCATCTCTCCATTATCATGGTCTGAGGGAATCTGATGTGCTCATCTGGAATTTGTGTCCCCAGATCCCTGTGCCAGAAAGGCTCCAACTGCCAGAGCACAAGCTGGGAAAAAAAAATTTAAAAAAAATTAAAAATAAAAAAAAAAATCAGACTTCAAAGATGCAGAAGGGATTATTTTGGACCAGTTGTTTCTTCTCCAGTGGCAGCAAGGCTGGAAAAGGATCAAGGATATCTGCAAGGAAGCTGCAGTGCAGCAGGATGCTGACTCCAGCCTTGTAATGGACAAGGCCATAAAAGAAGAAATTGTGGACACTGACTTTTTGCCACTGGTGAGAGGGGCAGTCAGAGGTGGAATATCTGGAGAAGGATAATTCATGGTTTGAAATTCATGGTTTTAGCTCAGAAGAAGCCAGTTCAGGGAGTGTCTAGACTTGCTCACTGGGTGTGCCTGACATTTACACCCAGATGTGGAGATCCCAGGGCTGACAAGTCTTGAATTAACTTAAGACTAATCTGCACCATCTGTCAAAGTCTGAGGGGAAAAGAGCAACTTTTCCACTCTGGGGCTGGTTTCTCTTACTGCTGGTGTGGCTGGATAAATTTGCAGAAGAGAAAATCTTGGTTTTCATGAAGTCTTCTGTAAAAGTCTTCCTGGCACCTACACTCCATGTTTTGAGCTGCCTTCAAGGGCTCCATTTCTTGCATGTGGCTACTTTAGAAGGCAGGAACAGAGCAGAGACTGCCCTGGACAGAGCAGCATTTGCAGATTCCCAGTCTCAAGTTTTTGGGAGGGACGGAGCAGCTGTACTAGGCTTTTCTGTGGTGCTTTTGCCCACTGAGGTGGAGGACCAGAATTCCAAATTCAAGGATGCAAGCTCTTCACCTGCATCTTCAGGAAGGATTTGTTTCAGGGCTGCCTGAAAGTTTTTCAGCCCACAGGCCCTACATAACCATCCCAGGCCCACCTCAGCTGGTTTTATGCCAAAGACACTGAACTCTAGAAATCTTCCAGCTCCAGGTGATGCAGACCCAGAGAGAAAACCAAGCAGAAGGAAAAGTTAGGGATCAGCAAAAAAAGGGTCTCTCTCTTCTGACAAGCATTCCTGGCATGGGAAAAGCAGCAAAACTGATTTGTCCCCTATGGAGCATGAGATAGTCTTCCCTTCATGAGGGATCTGGACCCAGGATCTCCTTATTTTTCAGTGTTTTTCATCTCCTCCAGCCAGCACCCAGACAAATCCATGCTTCAAAAGGAGCTATGTCAGGCTCTTTCACCTTGGATTGGAATGCCTGACAAATCTGTCCTTCCCTGAACAGGGAATACTTCAGGCTGTCATCCTGAAATGGAAACCACTAGAGCAAGGAATCTGCCCCCCACTGCCTGTCACTGATCCTTGCTCACAGTGGGGGACCCAAAACCACGTCCTTCAGGCATCACTCAGCAGGATTCCCATCTCTGCACTCAGACCTGCCCAGCATTCCAAGCAACGCAGCTCCAACTGGGCTCTGCATTCCCTGGCTGGAGCCAGAGCTTCTATTTCCATGCCTGCCCTAGTTTCTGGTCATAATTCGGTGGTGCATTAAGATCAAGGCTGTTCTGACTACCTGTGTGCATTTAGAGAGAGAGAGAGGATATCCCCAGGGGGAGCTTTTAAAAGCAGCAGTTCACTTGGGTCAGGAGCCAGCTCAGGTATTAAAATTAAAGGCATTTAAAAAAAATAAATCTGCATCGCAAAGTTACAAAGAGCAAAATAAAAAAAAATTGGAGAAAGTTGTAAAGAGCAACAAAAGAAAGAATTCTGATATTGGTCAAGGGGAAGATGTCCCTGGATCTAGAGGAAGGTGCTTCTGCTCATGGATGGGGTTGGATAGATGATCCTTAAATGTCCCTTGCATCCCAAACCATTCCATGGCTCTATGATGATCACCAAGGGTACCCCATTCCACATGGGGCATCCTGGAAAGTGATTTGGGCAAGGAAAATAAAAAGTTTCAGGCTACCTGCTGCAGAAAGGGGTTGTGAGGGACAGGCTGGGTTAGTGGGCTCCTCTGGGAGCCTGTGAGAGGAAAAAGGGAAGATTTTAAACAGGAGGAGCAAAACTGAAAGGAGAAGGAAGGGAGGGGAAGGAGGAGGAAGGGAAGAGACAACAAATGACTCTTCATTTAGCACAAAGAAACCAAGATGTCAAGATCAACATTAATCAAGTCACTGAGGGATGAGACAAAATTCTGTAATTGCCTCTACCCTGATGCGAGAAACCTGGGTAATAAACAAGAGAAATGGGAATTGCTCATTTGCAGAGCATAAATTTGACCTAGTTGGTATCACTGAAACCTACTGGGAGGTATTTGCATGATTGGAATGTAGAAGGAAGTGCTCATAACCTGGGTGGAAAGCAGGGAAGCCCTGTCATGTCTTGGTCCTGCAGCCATGGGTGGCTGGAAGGAGAATTTCTCCAGTGAGTTCTGCTCCTGAGCTTTGGGATTGTCTGTAAGCTCCTTCTCCTCTAAACTCTCACCAGGGGAGCAGTGCCAGACATCCACCCTGACATTTCCAAAGCTTCCCCAGCAAAGTCTTATCTAATTTTTTTTTTTTTTTTGGGTCAGAATTTACCAAAAATGGCTCTAAAGCTGCTTCCCCCTCTCCATGCACGGACTTTTGTCTGGGCAGGGAAATCAGGAGCGACAGCTGAACTGGAAGGCAGCCTTTGCTTCAGAGCAAGCAATCCCACTAATCTTTTAATGCACAGACAAAGCAAATGCCAAACTAATGAAATACCGGCTTATGCCTTCAAAGGGGAAAATTTCAGACCCAGCATAGCCAAGGGAACAAAGTTATGAGAAGTTGACAAAAGTCAAAGCGAGGATATTTCCCCCCGCCCCCAAAAAAAAGTAAGTGCTAGACAACCACAAATACCATGATTCAAGGAAGGCTCTTGTGGAGGACCTGGGGATGAAAGCCCAGGGTGAGTGATGTGAAACATGTAATCTTCACCAACGGGAGAAGGAGAAGGAAGGAGGGATTTGATGCAAATCAGCTCTATCATTCCAGGCTTATATTCATTGGGAAGGGAGTGGCGGGGGGACTCCAATAATTCAATACCCAGACAACTTCACAAGAACTTAAGGAGCCTTTGCAAGAGCAATGCTATTTCTGGTATGCCAGGAATAATCCAGAGATTAATTATTTCTCCTGGGTTTAGACAGGCACAGGCACCGCCTTCTACCTTGGAGCTGACATCCCTGGGAATATCCTCGGTGCTCTTTGTGCACTTCCAAATAAAGAGTCATGGATTTCCCACTCATTTTGGGGCCATTCATTTCAAATAACATGCAGGATCTTCTTGGGAAGCAAACATCACACAAGCCCTCCCAGGTCTTGCACCCCCAGCAGCCACTTCAATGAATCCCACAGGGAAACACCCCAACACTGGCAATCAAAATTTCCCAACATTTCACTGCTATCTCTGTCAGAAACTCCCAAGGTCTCCACCACAAAGGTGACTTTCCTGGCCAGAGCAGCTCAAATTTATTTGAATTTATTGCCCCTCCCCTATCTATTTGATAATGAAAAAAATAGCTGGAAGGGTGTCCCAAAGTAGTTTATCCCAGTCTTTGCTGTGACTGAGAAGTCAGCAAACCATCTCCTCTTGGAATTACAGAATCATTTAGGCTGGAAAAGGCCCCTAAAATCCCAGTCCAACCATTGTCCCAGCACTTCCAATGCCACCACTAAATTGTGTCTCCAAGTGCCACATCAGCTTTTAAATACATTCCTGCCCTCTGCTGCCTGAAAAGGTCACCAGGCAAGTCTGCTCCAGCTCCACATTCCCCTAAAACCCTTGCAGCTCTCCAGTGATCATAGAAATCTCCCACTTCTTCCTCCTTTTTCATCCAGTCCTCAGCTTGCTGTTTCACAGACCCTCAGAATCCATCCTGGACCCACTGCAGAGGTCAGGATGAAATCCAATTCAGATATATTCAAAAGGATGGCAATATTTGTTGATGCTAATTAGGTGAGGTTTCATTAAGATAGCATGGTTTTTATTTATAAGTTGGGTTGAGAGATCTCATAGTTGGAGAAACTGTTGGAGAATCTGAATAGAGAAAATTTCACAGAGATTAGGCTGCTCAACAGAGTCATATCCAAATAGAGCCAAATAAGGTCACATCTAGGAACCAGGAAAGGAGGACATTCCCCCAAAATGAGACTGCCCCAGCCATTCTAACAAAGGATCGAGCAAGATCCAAGTTGTCAGCTAAAAGCACTTTCTAAGAAAACTTTCTGTCATTTAATGTATAACCTTAGGACAATAAGAGGACAGTGCTCTTTTTTTAATCATGACTCCTAACTGTCCCAAAAGTGTGACAAAATCCACCAAAAACCAAATTCACTGAAGGAAGGACTTGTGCATTCACCACAGGAATGTGAATCTTCCCAGTCTTTCCCTAAATCCAGGGTGAGGGATCAGGGAAACCCATCACAGTCACAGGGGCTCAGCCTTTGAGCCTGTCACGTGCATCATCAACTTTTTAACTGCAAACAGCACTGTGAAGCTGCCTCTGAAGTTTAAGAGAAATCCCAGCAAGATAACACTGTGCCATGCTTAAATAATCCCAGTGATCAGAAATCCTTTGATGCTTAATGCTCAAGTAGGAATATTTTTAGAAAAGTGCTGGCTTTAGCTAAAAAAAGAGCCCACTCCACACACTATCAGTCAACTGATCAGCAGATACTATCTAATCTCTAAATAATGCTGATCTGGAGAGAGGCTCCAGCTCTATCAAAAACACTTGCCAGCTGATTTAAAGGTGCATAAGGGAACACAAATAGCAGCAGCTTAAGGGAAGATGACTACAGGAGCTGGAAGAATCAACATTTTGAAAAGAAAGCAAAAGTCCTGGATGTCAGAGAATAAAGGAATTTTAAAAGGAATATTAAGCCTAATGAAGGCACCAAGCTTGAACAAACAGTAGGGAAGGTTATCCTGTCTCACAACAAGCACTGTCCATATTGTCCATGTCATCCTGGAACAGAGCTTACCACAAGCAGAGGAAAATGTATTTGCCCTGCAAAACCAGCAGATTTTGGAGTCTACTCAAAGTCTCAGCCTCAACACTCCTGAGGATCCCTCACTGCAGACTTTGCTTGGTGTCAGCACCTCCTGCTGTCCAGGTAATGTCCTGCCTTCAGAGCTGCAGCCTAACCATCCTCCTGGCTTGAAAATAGCTTTAAAGAGAAGGAAGACAGAAAAGTCTCTTCTTCAAAATCATTCATCCCTCATGATCCTGTTAATGCAGCTTCAGGGCTCAGTGCTGCACTGTTCACCTCCAGAAGCACTACCTGCTGTCTCTTCACATGAAGAGCCGATGACAGGAGGAGGTTGATTACTCTAATTACTTGCAGAAAAAAAGTTACTGCACATGCACTTGACTACTCAATTTGCTTTATGCAGGTTGTCCATGAATGTGATGATTTCTTTCAGCTGTAAGATTGTTTAAAGTGCTCTTATCTCTTCCTCTCAATTTTTATTTTTTTAAAATTCTATTTCAGCAACATTGAGAAAGAGCTCAGAGAAGCTGTGGCTGCCTCTGGATCCCTGGAATTGTCCAAGGCCAGGCTGGAAAGGCTTGAAGCCACCTGGGAGAATGGAAGGTGTCCCAGCCCAGGCCAGGAGTGGGAATTGGGTGAATTCAAGGTCCCTTCCCACCCAAGACATGCTGGGATTCTGTGATCAGTCTGGGCAAGAGGCTGCAGGGCAGCCAGAGGATGACACAGGATTTCAAGTGGAAGCACAGAGTCACTGGGAGCTGACTTGTGGCACGGAAACCCCAAAGCCTGAGGCAGTTGATTCAGTGCACTGAGCTTGTCAAGGCTGTAACAGCTCTGATCAAAGATGGCAGCAATGCCAGATCAAGAGCAAGTGCCTCCTGAGCAGCCAGGTGACAACCAGAAATTCATGCTACTCATGATCTGCAATTAAAATCTAACAAAATGGGCAAGAAATTCCACAAAACTGACCAAAACAGAAAGCAGACCACAGCAGGGAGGTGGTGAGAGGGAACAGAAAAAAACCAAAACAAACACTCAGAGTACAGAGTGGCTTCAGGTAGAAGGCCCAGAGAACCATGAAATTATCACCAAGGAGCTGTATCTACCAGGAAAAACCTGCTCCTTCACAATGGCTTTAAGATGAAGGAAGATAGATTCAGACTGAATTTTGGGGTGGAATTGTTCCCTGTGAGGGTGGGCAGGCCCTGGCACAGGGTGCCCAGAGAAGCTGTGGCTGCCCCTGGATCCCTGGAAGTGTCCAAGGCCAGGTTGGATGGAGCTTGGAGCAGCCTGGGATAGTGGGAGGTGTCCCTGCCCATGGTAGGGGTGGGATGAAACAAGATGAACTCTGAGGTTCCTTCCAACCCAGTTAATTTTAAGATTCTCTGGTTCCCTAAAGAATTGTTTTTAAGAGTGCTCTGCAAAGAGAAAGACCAAACACCTCTGGCGGGAGGAACATAACCATGGGCACCCAAGCTCAATTTTTATTTAGACAAAATTTAGCTGTAAGAGCAGGGTTTCCTTTGACCACTGCTTGGAGCCAGCATCTTATTTTGTTTCTGGAGGAGGTTCCAGCTGTCCTGGAGCTGGCAGCACATCCACCACGCCTTGGATGGGGCACCTGTCAAGGAAGGATTCAAATGATGGGTTTGAGGGCCCTGCTGTAATTATCTCATCACAGTGACACACATCTTGAGATGCAATCAGCTTCCAGCTAATTGCACAGCATCCCCAGTGCACTCAGTAACAGCACAGGAGCCACATCAGCTGGAGGAATTCCATTAAACCCTCAGGAAGCACAAGCCCACCCTCATTTGAGCAGGTCCTTGAGGAAGAGAGAGGTTGGAAAGGTCCCAGTGGGAAGGACAGAGTCTTGGGAAAGCCCAAGGGGTGTTTCAAGAAGTAGCTTTTGAGGCATGCACACTTCCCTGGTGGTTTTTTGGGTCAGCACCAGCTCTTCCCATCCCTGCTCCAGCCCAACTCCATCCTTGGTTGTGGCAGCTCCCTTGAGACAACAAAGAGCAGCAATTCCAAGAGAGCAGCACCTTTTTGTGGAGATTTTACCAGAAAGACAGCAAAGAGAATGAAACCTGAGCTACTGTCCCTGCTGCCTTGCTTGTCCTGGGAATATTTTACAATCCCTGCAGTCAGATCCCTCAGCCTGGCTGTTTATCATCAGCATCTTGGCTGCTCAGGCAAACACAGAGCTACGCTGATCCCTTCTGCCAGGAACACGGGAAAGCCACAGGGACAAGGCAAGCTTTTATTACAGCCTTTAGGCAGCAAGTCCCTGAGAAACCTGCACTTCCCTCCCAAGATGTATATTCCCATCTCCATCAATGCACCTTTAAACATCGTTGTACTTAAGGCACGTTCAAGTTCCTCCCTGAAATTCACAGCTCTCCATCCCCATCACCATGGGGGTTTTGGGGCACTTGCTTAGGGATACAGCAGCATAGAACCCCCAGAAGTTTAACATGCACAGCAAGACAGTAAGGCTTAGAAAGAATTAAAAAATAAAGTCTCAACAAGAAAGCTCCTTAGAGGAATGCAATTGATTTTCCAAGTCTTTCAGACCACGTATTTTAATTAATATTTATCCTACCTACTTAAATGCCATAATCTGTGCTGTGTTAGAACTGCAGCATTCAACAATTGATGCTATTAATTCTGCCCACCATGGCATCTCCCTCTTCCAGATGCAAAAGGAAGCACTCAGCAGAGAACAGAGGGATTCTTGCAGCCTTTCACGTGTGCTGGGAAAGCAACAGCAGCTGCAATAATGTGCTCAAGCAGATAAACATTCCAACAACACTTCTTAAAGCATCAATTTTGTCTTCCCCTCGTTTGCAAGAAGTGTCTGTTGTCAGCTTAACTCAACAACTATTTCCAAAGAGCAAACAGCTAATGGGCCACTGAGAAAAGCTCTTAAAAATTCAGCCTGTGCTGCTCCAGAGCTGAGCTGAAGCTGTATAACCCATGGAAATACAGGGCTGGAATGATGTGCCATAGCAAGTGTCAGAGCACTGGCACAGGAAAAAAAAGATACAGAAAAAAGAAATTCTGCTGCCAGAGGAGAAGCTTCAGTGGAGAGCAGCTCATTTGGGAGCTGTTAAGGACCAAAAGCATTGATTCTGCTTTTGGGGAAGGAGGCAGCTTTGCACAGAGCAGATGTGGGAGGCAGGAGAGCATCATCACGCTTAGTGCATCCAGGGAGACCCATGAGAACTGGCAGGAGACATCAAAACCAGCACTTCTGGCAGAAATCCTCATCCCTGAGCTGAGAGCACAGCCCTTGAATTTGATATGAAATGCAAACCAGCCATAATTCCTGTGCATTCCTTAGGGAAGGAGAAGCTCCAGAGGGCAGACTCCCAGGACAGCAGCTGCATCCCAGGGGGAGGAATTTTGCTCCTCCATAACATTTTACCCAACTTTCCACCTCAGACAGGTCACCAAACTAAGCAGTGCTTGGACCCGTGGCTGCTCCACCACTGGCTCCTCTCTGGTACAGATTTGGGGACAATGAAGGGTTAAGCTCTCCCAGCACTGCACAATTTCACCATAATTTAATTTCACCACAATTTTTACAGCAAACTCATCTTGAAGAAGAAACAGTTTGTCTCAAATTCAATTGCACTACACCAAAAGGTGGTCACAGCACTTAGGGGGAAAAAATTGAAATAATCTCCAAACCCCAAACACCTTCAAGTTTCAAACTACAGAGCACAAGAAGTAGAAGACTCCTGATATGTATCAGGGGGCCCTATTAAGATCATTATTTGCTGTCAGAGTCTTTAAGCAGCATGCAGCCTGCTCTAAATATAAACCCATTTAAAGCTTTTCCAGGGGGAAAAAAAACTTTAGAAAACTCTAAGTGACTTAGAATCAAGAGTGACACCAAGACAGAGCCACAGCAGTGCAGCCAGCCTGCATCAAGATGATTTTTAAAGGCAAACCTGTGCACCTACACTCCCTGGGGGAAATTTCAGTGGAGAGCTGCATTTGGTGCTGCAACACCATCAGCAATTCCTCCTCCTTGTTCTGGGAGTTACCTGTCAAATCTATTCCCGGGAGGGAGCCTGCCTTTTTTAGGGGCTGTACAGGTGATGTTTTTCCCTCCCAGGATCTCTGCACTGCAGTCCCCAGTGGGGGAGCACCTCTCTGGCTCTGCCAGAGCAGGAGCAGTTGAAGCTGGCAGAGCCCCAGACAAGAAGGTTTACATCCTTTTCAAAACTCCTCTTCAGCTTTATGTGCTCCAGGGAATATTGCGGTTTGTGCACATAATCCCCTTGGGAATCCTGAAATCTTGGTGATAAATCCCTGGAGCTGGTTATAAAACACAGAAGTGCTTTTGATCAGGGGGCAAATGCCAGCATGAAGTGGTGTTTGTTCCCTCTTTGTTCTCCTGTCAGGAGGGAATACAAACCCAGGATTCTCTTTCTCTTTCTCCCTGATGGTGTTCGAGCCTTTTCCCTCACTCTTCCAACCTCTCCTGCAGGGTGCTGGGAACAGCTCCTGCATTCTCCATACCTGCTGCAGGGAGGATGTGACCTGCACCACTCATCTCCTGAGCATCCCAGTTGAGGGCAAGCCTGGAGGGCAGCTCTCTCCATTTCCATGGGATAACATTGCCACTAGAACTGCCCTGATCCCAGGAAAAGGACAGAGGGAAGGGCTTGCTGGGAGCACACACTTCCACAGACAGCCTGGGCACCAACCCTTCAGAGAACAGCCAGATTTGTAAGCCAATTAAACCAAATCAAACACAAAGCTCCTCTGGTTCCAAGAGTAACACTGTGATCGTGTTTATTCTCTTAAATTAATCCAGATTAGTTCCTACTGCATATATGAGATACAGTGTTCTTACGTCAGTGCTCTGCCCCAGCTGAAGATCTTTATTACTGTAGCTCTTTATTATTCTTTTCCTGCAGCCACATCGCATTTAAGCCTTTCCTGCCTGTAAGGCGACTCCAACCTCTTCCCTACCAGACATCCAACCAATTTCCCAGCAGATCAAGCCACCTGGCAGCAGGAGAGACTTGCAGCAGGATTAGGATGCTCTGTAGGGGTGCAGGAAAGCAGCTCCTGTTTCTCCTGAGAGAAACAAACAATTCTAATTTGGAAGCTGCTTTTTAATGCAGTTGGTGTTTGGTTTGTTTTATTTTTTCCCCTCCTTCTTCTTTTTAGAAGGCTGTTTTGAGCATAAATGGGAGGTTTGAAGCAGCACTGAATCTTAATGGGCCTCTCACGTGCACAGGCAGCTGCTTGCTGCCAGACTGGAGCTGCTTTGGGGAACACGTACAGACTCTTCCCAACAAAAGAAAGTGGAAGCAGCCTCAAACGCTTCCCTTTTTTTGCTTGTGATTGAAACAACTGACTCTACCAGTCAAAGAACATCCCCTCCATTGCAATCCACCTCCCTAAAGGGGAATAAAGCCACTGGATGAAAAGGAAAGCCGCTGAACCACGGGCAGAGGAAGCCCAGGCGGCTTTGTGGCAGAGACAAAAGCAGCCAGACAAAAGCTCAGCCCTGCTCCCTCCCTCCAGGGAGGGTCAGAACCAACTGGATTTCTGCACAGGGAAATGTTAATGCTGAGTCCTGCACCCAGAGCCAAGGGTGGCGGTCACTTTCAAGGGAGGAACACACAGGCACTGAAGCCCCGGGTCCAGGTAGAGATGCAGCAAAGCTCCCAGGACGGTGATCAAAGTTTCCAAGCAAATCATGAAATCTATTTCCTCCTAACAAGCTGCTCTGTTCCCAGGAGCTGGCACACCTCCCTGCATTAGATGCACTGACTAAAAAAACAGTTCCCAGGGGTAACCAAGGTCTTTCCAGAGTGCAGGCATGGCAAAGGAGCTTGGTTGGGTCCCCACCCTATCCTGTGGGAGCTCAGCCTCCAGCCACCTGCACTCACACAGTCATGGAATGGTTTAGGGTAGGAGGGACCTAAGCCCATCCCATTCCACTATCCCAGGGTGCTCCAAGCTCCATCCAGCCTGGCCCTGGACACTGACAGGGATCCAGGGGCAGCCACAGCTTCTCTGGGCACCCTGTGCC
>VRYO01002326.1:1147287-1158338 GCA_009812075.1 Sialia sialis
AATAACCCTGGGAAGTCAAATTTGAATGAAGGATGAAGGATTTGCCTCCTTTGGGACCAATATCCTGAATTTTGTGCTGACAGCTCACAAGAGGGAGATCTGTTGACGCTGCACGTGCACTTCTGCACAGCGGCTTTCTGAGGGCAGTGCTTGGAATGCAGGGATCACTCCAGAGGATGAAAACACTGCGGGAGAGACCTCGAGCAGCGTGAACAAACACAAAAAATACCAGAAGAAAGACTGCTGGGACACTTGATGCTGCTCTGTGCCAGTCAGAGATCACTGGCTTCTTCCACTTCACCAAAGAAATAGAAGCTTCAGTCTCAGGCAGAGATATTTGATCACAAAGCAAATATGGTTTAGCAGATATCAGCTGGAGCAGAGGAAAGGAGCCAAGCCAGGGCTCTGAGCCCAAACAGCCCTGCTACAACAAACTGCAAAGGGAAGAGAAACTGCTCTGAAACACAACCCAGGACACAAGATTTCTCCTCATAGCTGTGAGAAACCCCTGCCTGCAGTCCACTGCTTTTCACTTTCCATTTGCTGAGCACATCCCACATTCACCCTGCCAGAGCATTCCCAGTAACACTCTGGAGAGTCAGAATTCCCAGGATCTGGAATCTCAGCATCCCTCAGAGGAGACCAAAGGGATGGAACAGGCAAGACAGAGCACAGCAGCTGCAGCACTGCCCAGAGAGATGGGAAATGAGGGTCTGCCCCCGCTGCACCTCAGCCCAGCCAAGAATGGCAGGTTTAAACCAAAAAAGGAAAGTACATTTGTGTTTTTGGACATCAGGGTCCAGGAGGGGCCACATGATGCTGCCCTGCCCTGCAGCAGGATATTTTAAGGTAGTGTTTTAATGAGATGTGAGCCCCTCTGCTCTGGAGCCAGGCTCAGAAAGCTGGGGATGCTCACCTGGAGAAGAGAAGTCTCCAGGGAGAGCTCAGAGCCCCTTCCAGGACCTAAAGGGGCTCCAGGAGAGCTGGAGAGGGACTGGGAACAAGGGATGGAGGGACAGGACACAGAGAATGGCTTCCATTGCCAGAGGGCAGGGATGGATGGGATATTGGGAAGGAATTGTTCTTGTGAGGGAGGGCAGGTCCTGGCACAGGGTGCCCAGAGAAGCTGTGGCTGTCCCTGGATCCCTGACAGTGTCCAAGGCCAGGCTGGACATTGGGGCTTGGAGCACCCTGGGACAGTGGGAGGTGTCCCTGCCCATGGAATGAAATGATCTTTAAGATCCTTTCCAACCCAAGCCATTCTGGGATTCTATATCCAGACCATCATAAATGTACATGGGATACTCACAGATCAGCCCCTTGTCACTGGTACAACCTGATCTGAACAAATTTACAAACACAAAAAGCAGTTTAAGGCACGTCTCGGTTTCAAGCAGAACACTCCCTCAGCAGAGAAGCAGAAGTAAGAGATCAGGTGGTCCAAGAAACCATTAAGCAAGCTCTTCATGCTGAACATGAGTGTCAAGGCTATGAGGAGCTCAGGTTTAAAGCCCCCTGCAAGTAATTTATGGCTCGAGTGTAAAGGATAAAACCAAACCAAATCCCAGAGCTGGCACTGATGACATCCAATCCACCCCTAGATCAAGAGTCTAATGCCACATTTCAAACCCCCCAGAACATAAGATGAGCTGAGTATTTTCTTATACTTGTACACAATGGAATTTATGAAACAGATAGTAAAAGCCATCCATCTTCATTTATAAGTCATGGCTTTTGCCTTTGTTAAATTTAATTGCTTCCCCTGTGGCTTCAAATCAAGGGCAGATTCTATTAAAAGTAATTACTTTGCTGTGCAGCTGGCATAGCAAAGTTGCTTGATAAAGGTTAATCTACTAAGTGATGGCAGCTTCTAAATGAGGGTGATGATTTTCATTAATAACTTCATGGGGAGGATGATGCTGGAATTTTGGCATGCATTGACATGATAACCACAGCTCCAGAGGATCCTGTGTCCCCATCCATGGCCCAGGGACAAGGACAAACATGACACTGGGACCTTGGGATCTTGCTGCAGGTGCCAAGCACTGTCAGCTTGTTCCCTGTGCCACCCACAGGGTTTCCACTCAATCTCATCCTCAGGGATGCACAGACTGTGGTCTGGTCCATCCCTGCAAGTGTCCAAGGCAAGGCTGGACAGGGCTTGGAGCAGCCTGGGATAGTGGAAGGTGTCCCTGCCCACAGCTGAGGGCTGCATGTGGTGGGCTTTAAATTCCCTTCCAACCCAAACCCTTTTAGGCCAGAATAGAATTAGCAGCCCCAAATGATGAGCTCACTCCAAGCCATTTGCTTTTTAGGGTTCTTTTTGTTTTCCATAGCTCCAGCAGAAGGGAAAGCAGGAGCAGGAGGCTCCTAATAATCATCAGACAAAGTGGGACCAAACTCAGGAGGAAGGCTTCCAACAAACCCCTCACATTTCTTTTCCTCCTTTCCCCCTACAGGCTCCAGCATTTTGTGCAAAAGGCCTCTTGTGCTACACAAATCATGGCAGAAAGGCCAGAAGATATAAAAAATACACTTTCCCCCCCACCCTAATGCCATCTTTCAGCTGCACCGGAGGATTTTACCTCTCCCACTCATGACCAGAATGTTCAGTTCTGCAGTAGCAGCACTGCTGCTCTCTCCAGACTAACTAAAGCTGGTCTAATAATCCTCTGTGGACCTCTTTCAACTCAAGATATTCTGTGAATCCTGTGAGTTTAGGCACCAGGACAAGGCAATCCAGTGCCTACTGTGGCAGATTTAGAAAAAGGCCCCAAGTGTTTTCATGTTTTTAACCATCAGAACCCAGTTTTATAAGCAATCTGTAGATATTTCATGGGAAATTAGACCAGCTCTCTCAACCACAGGAAAGTTTTACACCATAAATCGCAAATGCCTCTGAAATCAAGAGCCTAGGCAAAAAAAAAAAAAAAAAAAAAAAAAAAGGTTAAGAATTAGAAGCTTAGCACCAGCTATTTTTAACATAATACTGAGAGTAGCACCCTGCAAGCAACACGCTCTATGAATAAAGTAAAAATTCAGCCTTCTGCACATGCCTGCCCCTCCGTGAAGGGAGCTGCCATCTGCATGTTGAAAGGATTCTTTTCCACGTGGGAGGCCAGAGAAATGGGGGGAAGGAAAAAAATCTCAGGAACCTGCTAGGAAATGCAGTCTAAAGGGTAAGCTGTCTCCTGTTTCAGCAAGCAGAGGTGGTCCACATGGAAAGGCTCTGGCAGAGGGGATTGCTGGCTGTCCAGCCTTACACCATTAATTGCTCTTCAGGGAATTAATTAGAGAATTAGGTAACTCCAGGGAGAGGGTTGAGACTGAAAGTTCTGAAAGGGGTGACTTGCTGGACACCCAAATCTTTAATATTAACCTTGGAACCACCTTCCTGTAAGGTGGAAACACCTCTTTGTGCCTCTCTTCTGCACAGTTTTCACCCCATTAACACAGCCATGGAAAGTTTTCCCTACCAAGGCTCAGTCCTTGTCTCAGGCATGGCCCAGATGGGACATCCAAGCTCCAGTATTCCCTCTGATTAATGAAAAGCCACTGTGAGCATCTCTATTCCTGCTCCTGCAGCAGGACCAAGCCCTTTCAGAGCCTGCTGCACTTCATACCCCTCGGGGCCATTCCCATCTCCCAAGCCCTTGGTTTCCCAGCGGAAGCAAAGCTCTGTCTTTCCTTGTGTCCCTGACAAGGATTTGTACTCTGGGGGTTTCAATTTCCCCTTGGTAGTTATCACTCCAGAGCAATAAAAACTTCCTCAGGTCAGATGCAAACAACACGTGGCTCCAGCTCCCTCTAAATCAAATTTTACTGGAAAGTCACGGGAAGCTCAAACATTCCCAAGACTAGAAAGAGAAAGGAGCTATTTATTCTTGCAGTTACACCAAGCAAGAGCTGAAAAGGTGTTACATTGCTGCCAGCTTAGCTACACATTCAAAAATAAATGTGTTTTCTTGGTGATGGTGAGAGTGCAAATCTCTAGGGAAAGCAAAATCAGAATGGAAAGGCGGTGAGGCAAAGTTATTTATTCAGACTACAGGCTGTCAGAAGGGTCTGTTCTGATCAAAGGCTGTTCTGCTGACCAGGGGGAAAGGTGAGTAGCCCTACCTGCAACTGTCAGGTGAGAAAAGCAAGGAATTCATTCCTCACTGGGAGCAGGTGAGGGAGCTCAGCAGGGACACGTGGGATACCCAAGGGATGAGCATCCAGCACCACTTGTGTGATCCAGCAAGGCAGGGCAGCAGATCTGTCCAGGCAAGCTCTGTCAGGCTCTCCACCAGCACTTTTTGCTTGTAATTATGAGGGGGCGAACAAGCAGCAATGTCACCAGAGTCCTCTCGAGTTTAATTCTTCAGCAGATAAATGGAGCAGCCACAACCATTCTGCCATGGTGACACTCCTCTCACGTTGCTGCTCCAGAGCAGAGGGAGTGCTGGATCCCAGAAACCTGGGATTTTTGAGCTTCCTGTGCTTTCTGGCACTGATCCCCTGGAGAACACTGCTTTTGACCTGAGGCCTTGGAGAAGGCTTCCAAATTTGTGTGATGGGGTTAAACTACACAGGTGTGTAGTTAAATAGAAATGTGTGATTGCACATGGTGAGGGGTTTTAAAATTGAGGTTTTTATAATATAGTAATAGATATGGGACAAGATGGAGGATTTTGAGTATTGTTTACTTTCTGTGTTCTTCTTCCTTCTTCTCCATGGTTCCAGGCAGTAGTTTGTGGCTGGACAGTGCCACACTGAGGGTCACAGGAGTTTGGTTATTGGGTCAAAAGTATAAATAATATAGGTGTTCATTCTCTATTGGACTGTTTAGTTTTAAGAGACCTTGTAGCCAGCTGGGTTCATCTCCATTTTGTTCACTTTTAGCTGGTAGCTGGAAGTGCTGCTGAACTCTCTGTACTTTAGATAAGATTAATAAACAACCAAGCCCAAACATGAGAAAATTCATCTCCTTCATGTTTTTTAATCCTGGCTCTGAGTGAAGACAGAAGAAACTGCAGACAAGCCACTAATGAAGTGGTGCAAACATCACCGTTACAAGGGTGGATCTCTCAGGGACAGGAGCAGGAAGGTGCTTGGAGAGGGAAAGAATGAGGCCCCATGGAAGTGCTCAGCAGAAATCTGGTGTAAGGATCAAGGACAACACAAATCAAGATGGATTGCTATTCTGAGTCCAGCTGCACTCTCTAAAAGAGATTTTAAGGCAGTGTTTCAACATGACCAGAACCCCTCTGTCTGGAGCTGGATTGGGAGAGCTGGGGGTGCTCACCTGGAGAAGAGAAAGCTCCAGGGAGAGTTCAGAGCCACTTCCAGAGGGTAAAAGGGCTCCAGGAGAGCTTGAGAGGGACCGGGAACAAGGGATGGAGGGACAGGTCACAGGGAATGGCTTCCCACTGGCAGAGGGCAGGGATGGATGGGATATTGGGCAGGAATTCATCCTTCAGGGATGAATTACTTCCACCCATCAGGGTGCCCAGAGAAGCTGTGGCTGCCCCTGGAAGTGTCCAGGGTTGGATGTGGCTTGGAGCACAGTGGAAGGTGTCCCTGCCCATGGAAAGAAACCGGCTTTAAGATCCTTTCCAAACCATTCAGTAGAATAATCTGGAAATAGGATCCATGCTCCCAAATTATGCCAGCTCAGCCCTACAGCTCTGAGTACCTCTGCATTCACAGAGAAATGTGGGATGCAGTTCTAGGCTTTGTGTAAGGCTCAATAAAACTCAGCCTTGAGCACGCCTAGGAGTGTGTGACCCTCCCTGGGTATTTTTGGGTAATTTTTGGGTGCATCACACTGCAAGTCACAGGATGGGAGGATGCCAAATCCAAGGCAGGAACTATTCCTAGTGCCTCCAGCCTAAGGAGATGCTGCATCTCCAGAGCAATCTGATATTAAGAGGTTTAACATAAAAGAAGAAAAGAGAAGCTAAAAGTGAGTTGTTTCTTATTTTTACAGCCATTTTGATTCCTTAGCAATATTTATCACAGAGAGGGAAAAAAAATGGCACAGCAAAACCCTAAAACAAAAACCACTACCCTTCAGATTTTTAGCTAAAAATAGGCTATTGGATGCCATAGAGCTCCCTCTTCATCCTTCCCTGTATAAATCAGGCTGAGGAGAGCACAGCCAACCTCAGTCACCTGCAGAGTGGGATGCTCATGCACACAAAGCCAAGATTTAGAGCTAACCCAAAGGCAGAGCCTCTAATTCATCACAGTTTTAATTGGTTTCAGTCCCCAAAGAAATCCTTCAGCAGACGTGAACTGAACCTGGCAGCCACACAGGGATGGGAAAGAGGCACACACTGATTCTAGAGAGAGATCTTTAAACCACAAGGCCGGGCCTTGGACACTCAAATTGGTTTCTGTGGAAAAGCTGTAATGATATTTTATGACTCCTTCAGAGCCACAATAGAACTGGTTGAATTTGAGCAACCTTCAGTGAAAAACATACATAAAACAAACCTTTCTTCCCCCCTTTTTAAAAAGGAAAACCTTGCTGCTTTAAAAAAATGAGGCAGGAAGGAGAAGCTAAAGAGAAAATGGATAAAAAATGCTCCCTTCCCCCTACCTTTAAAATCAAAGGTATTTTACCTCCCCTAAGGCACCAGAAAGTAAAGATAATCATGAAAAAGCTGAATGAAGCAAAAGTTTTGTGGAGGTTCACGTGTGGATTTGACCTAGATACAGTGAACATTCTTGTGATTAATACAGAGGTTATAATTTTATACCAGAGTAGCTCCATATACCATACCAACTCCAGCTCTAAAACAAATTGGATAGATTGTCTTATTACTCCCTCATTCCCCTTGATAGATCACTAAATATCTGCGTGCTTTAATTATTTGAAACAGACCACAATTTATTTCCCCTTTGAATTCTGGTACAGAGCTGGATTTTCCTTCATGCCCTGCAAACTGCATTAGGCTATAAAGGGATACTAAAGGAATACTAAACCCTTTGCCCACATGCCAAAATCTGTGGGAGGTACCAAATGCTCACACACTGCCCACACTGCACACTCCACTCCACCTGAGAGATTGCTTAAAGCTCTTAAAGATTAAAAAAAAAAAAGCAGGTGAAAAGGAAAATTTGAAAGGCAAAATAAAAGTAGATGAATGGGGATGTTTCTTCCTGGGTTTGTTTCACATCCCAAATCAGGACTCACTCAATTAGATGAAAAATTATAAACTACAGCATCTCTGCCAGGACAGAGCTAATCTAAGGCTGGTTTGATGACCACAACCACTGCTCTGGCTTGTCAGGTGTGAGCATCTAATCACACCTCCATTCTTCACCTGCTTCAGCTGGCTGCTGAGGTTTCCTTCATTTTTCACCAGTTAAGCTTCCCCAGACCACCTTTTCTCAGCTTTAATTGTTTCCTGAGCATTCTCCTGATTACCTGAGTAGCCAGGGCTGATTTGTAATGTTCTTCAGGTAATTGATCCACTGATGCCAGCCTGGACAATCACAGACAGGTTGGGCTGGAAGAGACCTTAAATTCCATCTCATTACAGCTCCCTTTTTCCCAGCCCAGTTCTCTCCATTTGTGGGGGCAAAAAAAAACCCAAACAGTAATTTCACAACTATAAGGTACACCGGATTATAAGGCGCACTTCTGGGATGTCAGCAAATTCCCAAACTTTGTCCATATATAAGGTGCACCGGACCATAAGGTGCCCTTTTTTTTGCAGCGAGGATCTGCACACAAAAAGTAACGAATTAGTAACGGAATCGTGCAATCGTGGGGTGCTCAATTTGCAAACATTTTTCACAGATCGGCGTAGCCTTTAAATGCAGCCCCATGCGCCCTCCCCATGCCTCAGGCCCCGGCACTCCCGCCTGCCTCTGGCGTTGGCTGCCGGGGCTCCCAGCTGGCACCTCTCTCATGGCTGGCACGGCTCGCGGCTCGGCTCATGGCTCGGCTCGTGGCTCGCACTTCCAGGTTGTCAAATTTCAGAACTTTGTTCATATGTAAGGTGCGCCAGATTATAAGGTGCACTTCCATGTCTCGATCAAAATGTTAGGCTTTAAGGTGCGCCTTACAGTCGTGAAATTATTGTAAATGTTGCTCTGGGAAGAGGGAGGAAACACAGGTACATCACCAGCCATACAAATACCTGTAATATCTGCCAGGAGTCTTGCAGCACCTGCTTGGAGAAGCACATCCACCACCTCCAGTGATTCCTAATCCTCCAAGCCCATCACTTGCATCACTAGGAAATATCCCAGGGCAAGCCACAAGAAAGGTCAGGAGAGAGGAGAGCAATGAAAGGGGAGCAGGGATATCAAAGAGCACAGCCAGCTCACCCATTTCATCCCATACAAATTCATCTTGCCCCACAGATAGCATTTTAGAGAGAACAGAGGAGAAAGTTTCTCTTCTTCCTGCTTTGCACCCAGAAGGCCAAAATCCACACACGCCTGCAAACAGACTGGGGCAGGTACTAAACAAAGCTGAAGAATGCACTTCCTCCCCTAGGCTACATATGTCTAAATGACATTTGATTCCACCAAAAGGCAGATTCGTTTGTGTCTGGGAACAGCAAGCCTGGAATGTGAGCTTATTTTGAACAGAATCAGCATTGTGGTAGCCAAAGTTCATTAATTATGAATTTTATGAACTGCTCACTGAAATTTGTTCTGCTAGCACTGTGTAATTGCCTGCAAAAGCAGTGCTTTCAAAGGAGAAAACGCCAAGCTAGGAAATAACCCACATCCTTCCTTTTCCAGGAGATATCCCTGACTTGTTCTGGAACAATCACAGCATTGTGAGAATCCTCGAGGTTCTCCAAGCATCTTACCAGAGCATTCATTGCCAACAAGAAGTGCTGAAGGGCATAATTGGGTGAAGCATGAATATGGAGCACAGGAAGGAGCTCTCCTGCTTGCATTGCTGGGATCCTGGCAGGGTGCTTACAGATCTGTCACTGAACATTCCCATATTCGAAGCGTATTTTTCTGCTGGTCTGTGAAGCAGGGAGTAAAAGCAGCACCACCCCGCAGCCCCAGGGTTTAGACAGTGAGTCAGCCCCACTCAAACACAGCCTTGCACTGGCTCCCAAGGATCCCATTAAGCACTGAAATAAGAGAAAACATCTCAGGGCAGCTCTGCAGGGCACAGGCAGCACTTAACACTACAATTATTTAGAGACACTGATTCTAATCAGCAAGCAGAGCCTCTCGACTTAATTTCATTTTACATGCACACACACAGACCCACCTTGGCAAAGGCAGAGTAGTGGTTTGGAGGTGATGGGGAAGATCATCCTCCACAGAACAGCACCTTTGTGAACTGCAAAAACTGTACTCCCAAACACCCAGCTGCTGGAGGAAACCTCAGCACAGAAAGACAGGCAGGGCCAGAGCTCAGCTTTTACTTATTTTTTCCAATCTAGGACGTCTTGCATTTATTCCTAGAAGGTGCATTGCTGTTAAAATATCCTGGAAAATCTCCCAGGATACTTTTTTCTAACTACAGTACTCAATTAGTGCTTTTCAAACTGGGTTTAAACTGAGAGGAACTGAGCCTTCCAGCCCAACAAACTCTATACTACCACTCTTCCATTAACAGCAACTTTCCTCCTTCCTTCTATGTTCTTTGCCCTTCCTTTAACACCACTTTTGCAGCTGTGGCCGAAGGGCTGTGCTTCATGGACAGTCCTTTGGAAACAGCTGAGACCTTCTCTGGGACCTTCAGGAGGGGCTCACCTGCTCCCAGCATCCCTCACAGGGATCAACAACTGACTTATCTGTAATTGCTGGAACTGGATGGTCTTTAAGGTCCCTCCCAAGCCCAACCAGCCTGGGATTCTGCAATTCTGCATGTTCACAGAGCAGCTGTTGGGCTAAACCACACTGCTTCCATCTGGGAAGTCATAAAGAGTATGAGATGTTCTCCCAGCAATTAGAATAAACCTGGGGAGCAGAGATGTGGGAGTTGTGCAGGAACTGAGATCCTCACACTCCACTTTGTGTCTTAGCAGCAGGGAAGCTCGAAGTGCCCAGCTGAGGTGAGAGCAACATGCCAAAAACTGCAGGGTGACCTTCACAGCTCCATTTCTGATACCAGAGCCGCTGGAAATGAGGTCTGACCTGTCCCCTTTGCCACCCTGATGAAAGCATTAAGTCGGCTGATAACTGGAGAGGCCTCAGCCAGGTATGTTAATGACTACCTAAAGCGTTTCTGTTAATCAGTTGTCGGGTGAACAATGGCATTTCTCGGATCGTTTCCAGATGCAAAGCTGTTAGAGGGTATTTTCATCAGTGATCTGCATGACATTTCCTCCCAATCAAGTTCCCGGTGATCTTTTGATTGGGATGAAAGGAGATATAGGAATACTACTCAAGTCTGAAGTGATCTATTTCTCCTGTTAACCCCTTCAGGTAAAAGCCATTTAAACAGCACGAGATGCTGGCCACTGGTTTCATCGAATTTTTGGTAACACAAGGATTTGAGTCCTCAGCCTGGCAGCATTGAAATCCGAGCAGCCAGCTTGGTGTCACTGCAGAGGAAAACTCCAGCAGCCCTTGCCTGGTGAGAGCACAAGCCATAAAAATGTGCTAAAACGAGATGGATTCACAAAATACCAGCAAGCTTCAACTCCATCTGTGCCCGGCTGCCAGCAGCCAGCCTGCCAGAGACTGTGATTAGCACGGTCCAGACAGATCCTCTCCTTCTGCTGTCAGCAGCACTGTCTGCTCCGGAGCCTGCCCCTGGCACTGACAGATGGCCCCAGCAGCTCCAATGAGCTCTGAGTTTGCATCTCCATTCTCCCGGTGCGAGCTCACGGAAAAGGTGCAAATAAAAATACAATTTAAAAAAAAAACAAAAAAAACCCAACAAAACAATCCTCTTCCTAGGGGTTCGATGAAGGAGCTAAAAATGCCCATTTGGCATCTTCTGGCTGCTGGAGGAAACCTCAGCAGAGGGACCAGCACAGAAAGGCAGGGCTAGAGCTGAGCTGTCAACCCTCACTCCCAGCTGCTGCTTTGGTAAGAAAACAAAGCTTTTACCTCCTTTTTCCAATCTAGGA
>VRYO01002326.1:1158685-1196048 GCA_009812075.1 Sialia sialis
GAGAGAGAACAACGAAAAACAAAATCCATCACAAACCAGACAATTGAGTAGGAAATAAATAGCCCAGAAATACAGCAATAGCTTATGCATATTTGAAATACCCCACAGCTACGGGGTATAAGCTGCATGAAGAGGTCTGAACAAAGCCTTTGGGGAGGACTTTGAGTTGTGGTAGCTGGAGCAGTGTGACAACAACCCTGCCTAGGAAAAGCATCTCCAAAGACACTGGGAGCTGTCAGCTTTGAAAGGAAGCAGGAGGAAAGCCAGGGGCAAGCTCAAGCTGCTGGAAAAGGGGAGTCCTTCCTGGCAAGCATTTGGATATTAGGCAAAATAATTATCTTGCAATGCACTGGTTATTGTTGCTAATTAATAAGTGGTGTGCTTAATATGAGGCTCTAATTTGAGTGGCAAGGCAGAGCATTAAACAGGGATTTAGCAAGTGGAAAAGCAGCTCCAGATCCAGGTACACACAGGGGGTGGCCATGTTAGTCTCATCCCAAGTCATAGAATCATATCCCAGAATCCCAGAATAGTTTGGGCTGGAAAGGACCTTAAAGCTCTTCTTGTTCCACCCTTGCCATGGGTAAGGGAAGCCTTCCACTAGACCAGGTTGCTCTACACCCCATCCAGCCTGGCCTTGAGGTGCCTATGAGACAATTTTGGTGCTAAATAACTTGAAATGACACCCAGAATGCCAGGGATGCTAAGTTTTGCTCCTTCCTTCACAATGTCTCTCAGAAATGCGCTGCAAACCCTATCAAAGGTGATTTAAAGACTCGTTTCAGGCTGCTCAGCATCTGCAGAATCCAAGTTCCCACAATTACTGCTGCAAAGAGAGCTTTCAAAATCCCCATCCAAAGGCATTTTATCACCTTGGCTGAGCAGTGACAGGCAGCAAAGCTGATCCTGAATTTGGAACTCCTGGTCAAGTTTAATGTGTAAAACTTCAGGGAACTTTTTGGGTGAGTTATTGGAAAACTAACAGGGGTCACATAACCCAAATCAGAGAGTTTACTCGTGACACAAAGCTGTTTGCTTTCCAAAAGCTGAAGTGGGATTAGGACTGTAGGTGTAACAGGACATTTGACAGTTGGCCTTCCCAGATAGAAGTAATGACAGGTCCTAGAGCTTGGCTTGACTCATTCCTCACAGACATGAGCCAGGAATGTCAGCAGGGAATGGTGTTGGGTTTGCCCATGGGAATTAACATCAAACTCCCCAGGGCAGGGGGTTGGAACCAGATGATCTTCCAGGTTCCTTCCAACCCCAATAGGTCTTGGACTCAATCTCTACCACTGACTTATATTTAAAAGTCATAGCATTTCTTGCATGGTATCAAGGTTGGACAACGTGATCTTGGAGGTCTTCTCCAACCTAAATTATGCTGTGATTCTGTGTCTTATAAGGAACCAAGTCTGGGGTTTGCAGAGGTCAATTTTACCTGGTGCATGACTGGGTGGCAAAAACACTTCTGGAAACCAAGCTTGTTAAAGGGTGAAACGGGAATTTCCAGAAGCTTATGTATGCATGGTCATGCTCTAAATGATCTCAGCATTTCACAGAAAGGCTCCTGCCAGGAAGGCAGGAAGCCCTGGATAGAGGGGGCAGTATCCCCTCTTTCCCAGCTGGATTGTATAGAGGGACTGGCAGATCCAAGTGATGTTTTGCCCCAAACTTGCATTGGCCTTACCAGGACTTGCCTGAAGGCAAAGAGCAATGACTCAGATTTTGTGGCTTTACTTGCTTTTTTAAGGGCACAGCTGATTCATACTACAAGATAAAAATTAATCTTGGGGCAAACAAGTAATCCTGAAGGTTGCTGAAGGCAGACAACCTGACTACTTGGTAGCTCCAGCGGAATCCTGGCATGCAGCCCTGCTCTGTCCCAGCTCTTTGCTGAAGCCACACCATTTGTGGTTGGACTTCATGATGTTAAAGGTCTTTTCCAAGCTAAATGATTCTGTCACTTACAGCAGCATCACCATCCACCCCTAAAAATCTGAGACACAAACACCATTTAAACAGGCTGTGAATGCTGTGGAGGATCAGCTCCTGCAGGAGCAGCAAGTCAGCACCAAGATCACCCATCTCTGCCCACGTTTGGTGTGAGAGGCACAGGAATAGGAAAAGCTGTCACTGTGAGGCTGCAGACCAGCACCTGATGCTCTGATGCCATCTGCCACCCTCACCCTGTGGCACTTTTCCAACCAGGGGGGTTCCAGAACTTCTCCAGAGCCCCATCCCACCCCCATGGGTGACCAAGGTCAGCTGCTCCTGCTGGAGGGTGGCCGGCTCCTGCTACCAGCACGGCAAATTTCTCCTCTCACACGTCACACAAGAACTAAATGCTGGAAAATGTGGCTCCCCATCAGCCCTGGTGGAAGATGCCAACACTCATGCTGTGACACTTACAGTCTGTCATTGACAGCTACAGAAGGATGAGGGGGAGAGAGGTTCTTCTTCTCCACTCCTGACTCTGGCAACCAACAAAATTCCAAGCAGAGAATGTTCAGCTTTTCATCCTGATGAGTGCAGGGAAGGTTAAAATCCACACATTTAAGCTCATTCACTTCTCAAGTTTCTGAGCCATGGGGTTTTAGTGTCTGCTGAAGTCATTCTCAGAGTAAGGAAACACCTTCCTTAAGAGCCCTTTCTGGACATGCAGGAGTGCCAGCACTGCTGCAGTGTTGTTCCCAACGGGAAAAGGCTGGGCCAAGGATGTGGCCACACTCGGGCTTCCACTTTTCCACCCCATCTTTGTATCAAGGTTAGGAACAAAGCTGATTTAAGGAGCCCCACAACTCCAGCAGCCCTCTCCCTCTGCCTCTTCCAAGCACAGATCCCACTCTCTAACAGGTTCCTTGCTCACCAAGCTGCTCTCCCATTCCACCTGAACCATCTAACATCAGGGAACATAAGCAGCAGCAAACAGGCATGGGCAGGACAGGACACACTCCCCAAGCCCCTTGAATTCAGCAATGGCTTTGTGACCACCCTCAATAGCTTAGGGAAGAAGTGAAATACCAGCTCCCTTCAATTCCCACCCCTGCCCAGGATCCACAGCACTCCTGCACGCCCCATTAATTCCAGCATCTCACCAGCTCGCTTGTTTCCGCGTTTTTATCTGGATGCCAGTGATATGGAGCGCTCACATTTACATTTGGCACGACTAAAGGCTGTGACTAAAGGGTATTCTGAGCTTGTTCTGGCTTTCCGCAACTGCTGGCTTCACCTTCTCTTGTCTCGCTCCCTGAACTCCAGGAGCCTCCAGGGGCACTGCCAAGTCACAGCAGCTGCTCCCATCCTCCTCACCCATTAGTAGGGAGCGTTTTCCTACAGAAATCCTCAGAAATCTCATTCATGGCAGCTCCTGCAAAGTTGAAACATCAATTCCCCACGTGACAAAAAGCAAATTCTCCACCCTGAGACTTGTAGAGTATTGAATCTGGCTCAACAGACAGATATTCTGGGGTCCAATATTTGACCAGAGGGTCTCCAAAAAGAAAAGGAACAGTTTTAAAAGAGCTCCCAGAAAGATTTTACAAAAGTGGGGGAATTATCAGAGAACAAGGCTGCAAATGGGATTTATCAATGATGTTCTGCTGCTTCCTAGAAATAGAACTGGAAGAGTTGAAGGAATCTCCCTTATAGAAGAGAAACACCAATATATTAACATTGATAGACCTAATAAAAACGTTTAATGTGGATTTTAGAGCAATCTAGGTGAGGCCTGATACATCACTAGCAGTGCAGAGTAGGAAGAGGTGAGAGGGAAACAGAGCATTATTTACAATTTTAAGGATCATGGACAGTTAGTCAGGGGCTTGGGGAAGAAGTTCTCCTCTAAGATTCAGAAGCTGGATTACAGAGCCCATTTCAGGGCAGCTACAGGTAATAAAATGTTTATAGCCAGGAGCTCAACACCCATTTCATCATCTTTCAGCAGGCAGAAGCATCTGGAGCACTGTGAGCTACTCCTGCCTCATCATCTGGAGTTCAGCTTCTTCTGGAGCCCAGCTACACAGTCCTGGTTACCCTGCTGATTTACAAGTCTCTCAGAGAAGGAACCTCAGCCAGTTCTGGCTGGCCTAGCCCAAAAAACCTCTTTCCAAACAAAAAGCTGGGTCCACATTCAACACATTGCAGGCTGGACACTCAAAAAGTGAAAAAGTGAGGAACAAGTAATGGCTCACAGGGGAAAACAAAACCAGGAGAAGGGTGGGAAGGTTCTTTCCTCCAGCTGTCCAGCTGAAGTCCTGGCAGCTTCCAGGGATTTGGGGGTTTTGCTCAATGAGGCATCCAGCTCAGCTTGCCATGATGTGACATGGGGGCATTTAGCAGAGATGATGAGTTGGGCCCAGGTTTCTCTGGTCTGCAAGAAGAGCTCAGCTGCCTGGGCTGAAGGAGCAGCTACTGCTGCTGGAGAAGCTGCCAGAGAAAAAGAGAAGTGGGAGCTCCACAGACTTCAGATGCTCCAGCCTGGATCAGCTGGAAGCTGCCTATTTTTGCCAGAACATTCCTGCCCACCCCACAGGAAAGCCAACCCTTGTGATCTTCCCCCAGCCCGGCTTCCTCCTGCTGGGCGAGCCAAGGAGCTTGAACGTCTGTGGTGGTTTGAAGTGCCAAAATCATGAATGCACTTATGCAAATGCTGGAGTAACACAAACCTGAAGTGACAAGCTATTAAGCAGCCTTTAGTTCTCAGTGTTGTAAAGGATTTATTAAATATCGCACTTGCAAGGCCAGGACAAGCAAGGAAGTGGGAATTGGAAACACCTTGGCAATCTCATTGCACCCTCAAGTAGCACAGTTATCAGCTGAACCCCAAATACAGTAATTTCACGACTATAAGGTGCACCCTTCTGACTAAAATTTTGATCGAAACTTGGAAGTGCACCTTATAATCTGGTGCACCTTATATATGAACAAAGTTCGGAAATTTGCCAACCTGGAAGTGTGAGCTGCACTGCGGTAGCCACAGAGCTGAGCCGCACCAGCCGGCACTGGGGGCGGCGGAAGTGCTGGAGCCCGCGGCACGGGGAGGGCACATGGGGCTGCATTTAAAGGCTACACCAATCCATGAAAAATGTTTGCAAATTGAGCACTTCCAGTAAACCCCGCGATCGCATGATTCTGTTACTAATTTGTTACTTTGATGTGTGTGGATTGTCGCTGGAAAAAAAGTGCGCCTTATAGTCCGGTGCACCTTATATATGGACAAAGTTCGGAAATATGCCGACAACCCAGAAGTGCACCTTATAATCCAGCGTGCCTTATAGTTGTGAAATTAATGTATTTCACAAGACAAGGTCAGTGCTGTTCCCTGCATTGGACTTTCCTTAGAAAGGAAAGCCCTAAGGGTAAATCCATTTGCCCACAGATTTTGGATGTCTGGGCCCCTGCTCTACCCTGCTGTAGCTGTTCTGTTGCCTCTGCCCAGCATTTCCTGGGGAAAAGTGGGAAGAGGGAAGAATGACAGAGGAGAGATATTGTGGGACTGCAACCATTCCCAGTCCCTCAGGGGACAGTGATAAAAGAGTTGGGAATGAAGGAGTGAAGCCCAGCTTGGGCAAAGAGGGTTGGAGTGAAAGTGTGGGTTTGATTCTTGTTTTTCACCATCCAAATCTAATTTAATAATGGAACCATATGGGTTGGAAGGGACCCACAAGGATCATGGAATCCAAACTCCATCCCTGCATAGACCATCCCAACACTCCCACCCTCTGCATCCCTGGAAGCAGTGTCCAAACTCTCCTGGAGCTCTGGCAGCCTCCATGGGCTGTGCCCATTCCCTGGGGAGCCTGGGCAGTGCCCAGCACCCTCTGGGGAAAGAACATTTTCCTAAAACCCAGCCTAAACCCTGCTCTGACACAGCTCCAACCGCTCCCTGAGTCCTGTCCCTGTCACAGAGAGCAGAGATGGAAGCTGAGAGTTCTGCTCTCAGGTCTCCCTTCAGTCTCCTCTAGGCTACACAATTTTTTGCAATAAACTAAATTAATTTCTCCCAAGGCAAGTCTGTTTTGCTCATGACAGTAACTGATGAATGATCTCCCCACCTTTGTCTTGATCCAGGAGATTTTCCACCTTATTTTCTCCCTCTGACCTGCCAAGGAGGAGCAGTGAGAGAGCATCCAGGAGGGCATCTGGCAGCTGCCCAAGGCCAGCCCAACCCATGAGGAGAGAAAGAGACCTCTGGAACAGAAAATTGCTTTCAGAGGCAGACCTAATTTGGCTTGGAGCTCAGTTTTTGGCTGTCCTATCCTCTCCCCACCCCTTGGATCTCATTTCACGTTAAGGTGAAAACAATGACAGCTGATTTTTCAAGTCTGGAGACACTCCTCTGACATTTGCACAATGCCTTCACCTGGGAATGTGCTGGCAGCAAACTGGCTGCCACTTGCAGAGGAGCATCAGGCACTGCTTTCCACTCATACCAGGAGCAGACAAGCATGAAGACACTCAGAAAAGTGTTTTTTGGGGGGGGGGTTGTTTGTTTAATTGGGTTTTTTGTTCTGTTTTTTGATTAAAAAGTGTATGGTTACTGTGAGATCAAGCAGCTGATGAAACCACCCTGTCAATCTCTTTCAGCCTTCCATTTTGTTCTGCACTGTTTTCTTCTTTTGGCCTGCCTCCTTTTTTTTTTTTTTTTTTTTTTTTAAATGATTTATTTCCTCTCCTCCACTTTACTGAAATCACAAGTACAGCCTTCTGAAACAGACTTCAGCAACTGAAGTGTGTGTCACATCCAGCAGCAGGGAAGGAGGACAGGTGGGAAAAGAGCATGACAAGCAGCTGAGTTACCCTTAGCATTCCCAGCATCCCAGGGAGCCTGCAAGATGTGCCCTTGCAGAAGCGAGGGAATGGCTGCAGAGCAGTCTGAGAGCAAGGAATGGGGGCTGAGACATTTCTCCTGAGGCTGTTCTGCTCCCAAGACCTTACAGGAAAGCAGTGAGACCTCACCTGGAGTGCTGCCTCCAGCTCTGGGGCTCCCAGCACAGGAAGGACATGGAGCTGTTGGAGAGAGTCCAGAGGAGGTCGTGGAGATGATCTGAGGGATGGAGCTCCTCTGCTCTGGAGAGACCTGGGAGTGTTTCACCCAGAGAAGCAAAGACTCTAGGATGACCAAATTGCAGCCTGAAGGGAAAGAAAGATAGAGACTTTTTATAAGGGCCTGGAGTACAGGACACAGGGAATGGCTTCACACTTGGACAGAGAAGGCTTAGCTTTGATATTGGGAAGGAATTGCTTCCCTGTGAGGGTGGGCACAGGGTGCCCAGAGAAGTGTGGCTGCCCCTGGATCCCTGGAAGTGTCCAAGGCCAGGCTGGACAGGGCTTGGAGCAGCCTGGGATAGAGGAAATTGTCCCTGAGCTGTATGCTCTTTAAGGTCCTTTTCAACTCAAGCTGTTCTATGTTTCTATTAAAACAAGAAAAATTAATTCCTTCCACCCCAAAATCTCAACCATCTCAGAAGAGACCAGAGCACCTGACTCTTGTGCAGCTCTTTTTTTCTCCATCTGATGAGCATGACACATCTTAGAGATCTCTGGTCTCAAAGGTTTCCCATCCAGCTCAGCAGCAATCCAGTGTTAGGGGCTGGTTGTGCCAACATGACCCTTGACAGTGTTCCATGCCCTGGAGGCTTCAGCTGGAGGCAAATCTTTGGTTATTTCAGCAGCAGACACCTTTGCAGCAAAGGCAAGTCTGCAAGGTTTGGTTTTTCTGGGGTCACACAACTTGACAGCCTCAAGGAGAGCACAGAGCGATCACACAGACATCTCATTTCTGCCTTCTTGTTTTAATCCCTTCATTTAAAAAAGATTTAGATGGCATAGAAAGGAAGGGGGGAAAAACAACAAAAAGCTGACATTTGGATGCCTGCCTCTTGATGTTCAGCCAGAAAGAGGCACAGCTGCAGTGCCACGCTGGCATTGAAACATCACAGAGCCCAAGCATGTGGCAAAGCCAAATTAGGATGGGTGATGGTTCCCAGGAGTCCCAGGAGGAGCCACCCAAGAGCCTTGCTGTCAGCAGGAGTGAGGCAAAGGATGGCTGCTGTGCTTTCCTGAGGGCTCCTTACCTCCACCCCAGCCTTTGAGAGAGCACACACTCCCCAAAACTCAGCCTTAATGTTGGCCAGAAGGAGCAAACAACAACCAGAGGACAGACACACAGAAATATGTTGGATTTTTTTCCCCCATAATGTTTCTCCAAGTCATTCTAGATCTTGCATCCAGCCTAGTGAGTAACCAGAATAGTCACAGGGCTAAATTCAGGACTACTTAAAAATCCAGCTTTTTTTTAGTCCTCTGACAATCAGTTTCATGGCATTTTATGGCCCTTGGGGAAATGAATGACCTTGATACTGAGCTGTTTTTCCCCTGACTGCACTTAGCAGGAAAAGCAGGAACATAGCCCAGATATTCTGGTGTTACTCAGAATATCAGCTCAGCTTCCAGGATTCTTGAAGCAGTCACTCAGGGAAAGGGAGAGGCAAAGAAATATGGCATTTCTGTATTGTATGGCTTCTATACATCAACGTCCTCCTAATCAACAGCAGCTGAAGAACTGCACAGTGCAGGGGGAGACAAAAATCCTGTAGAGACTGAAGAAATTTTTATGTCTATCTAGACACACCCATGCATACGTGCACACTCAGTCTCCAGCCACCTCAGCCAGCTGGCATTAAATAACCAGGAGATGCTGGAAATTTTGGGACAAACAGCATCTCCTGGGTGCAGCTTTTGCTCTAATCTTGTTTTTTTATTTCGGTGGGTGCATTCACTTATTGGGCACCACCAGCCATGAAGAGCCAACACCTGTCTCTGGAAAGAAAAAAGTTCATCTGGTGGGTCCAAAGAGGAAGTTTCTTCAAGCTACCTCCTAAGGGACAGGTTGGATTGGCATTGTTGTATGCTGCAAACATTTGGGTGTGAGCAACAGGGGTCACACAGAACCATACAATGATGCATTTGTCTTTCAAGCTGGCAAAGAACCTCAAACCCTCAAGGGCATGGTTATGTCATTCCACAGGCTGACTCTATTAATCTAACAGCAGATGTAACGAGTTCCCACGAGCACTCCCCTGGTTCCAAAATCTTCCAGGGAGTTGGTGGGGGGTGTAAACACAGATCGATCTCTTATTTAGACTCCACTGACACAACTATCAGATTGACAGATTAGCTGTTATTTGAACATCCTGCTTGCCTGAAAGGAGTATCTGCCAGGAAAAAGCAGATTGAGACCTGAACACACACCTCCCACCCCATGATTACTACCAGCCCCATATAAACAGTCTCTGGAAGCTCAGGAGACCTGAAATTCCTGATACGCCAAAAGAAAAGACCCAAAAAACTGCTCTGCCCAGTGAATGGCAGTGAGGGTAAGAGAAAAACCAATGTGTAAAATGACATTCAAATGAAATTCTTTCTATTTGAGCTGCCTGAACAGAGAGAGAGAGAACTGTGCAGATGGCAAATGTTGTACCAAATGATGAGTCAACCCTCCCCACAGAGGGGTATATTTTGGACCCAGGGGGATGCAATAGACCCAATGTGAAATTGACTTGAGTGATATCTCCTTGACTTCTGGGGGATGCTGCCCTTGCACATGTTCCTCTGTATCCCTCACACCCAGTCAGCTCCTCTTTATTTGTGTCTTTGGGATCCAAACAGAAACGCAGCCCCGCACTGGGCTAATCTCACAGTTTCATTAATCATTTATCTCATCAATCATTTTGAGCCATTTCCCTTGGGCCACCCAGCCTTGCCTGCAGCTGCCAAATTTCAGGCTCGTTTCATCTCTAACCTAGTTTCAGAGCTGCCTTGTCTTCCTGCCTCTCATGTTCTCAGCTCGTGTTTCCCTTGCACACTTGAACTGGCTGTCCCTGACCTGCCAAGAGCGGGATGAGCGGGGAGAAACGAGGGGAAAGACAGACTTTTTGGGATTTGTTGTTTGCTAAAATCAGTGACTTGGAGCCAGGTGGTGGCTGACTTGTTTAATTTCTCCTCTAAAAGTGGACTGGAAAGAGCCAGTAACCTCAAAGTGGGCAGCACTCCATGCTAGCAAGTACCTACAGGTCTGGAATCATGGCAAAACCTTTGTGCTCTTTGCCTCCATGCAGCAGCATGTCCTGTGGTTGCATTAACTGGGATTAGTGCCAGGGAACCCAGTGTGGAGTTCTGGCCCATGCTGGGCTCAGCCAGTCAGAACAGCATTTACCAGCTCTGTAAGGAAGCCCTTGCCATAATTTTTAACACCTTAGGGGCTGGGGAGGTGTTTTCACATCACTCTGTGCTGTCCCGGGGGGAAGGAATGGGACAGCCAAGGAAGGACGAGGCAGAGTGCTCACAAGGCTTTCAGCTGAGCCTTCCCTGAGCTCTGCCACATGTCATGGGCTGCTAAGGAGTGAATTTCCCACTCTTGGCAAATCACATATATGAGCAAAAATGCCTCCCCTTAGTTGAGAGCTGGAAAGCATCTCTTCCATGTAAACACAGATCCCTCCTGTTTCGCCTTCTCTCTAGGAGCAAAGGAGAGGCACAGGCACAAGAAACTTTTTGCAAACTGGCCCTTGGCTCTGGGAGTTTTGAGGTGAAACCAGCCCAGTTCCTTCCACCACTGTACTCACCGTGGCTGTACCAAGGGTGGCAGGTCTGGGAATGCTCAGGGTTGGAACGAAAACCACTCACACCAGATCCCAGAGAAACCTCGTCCCTAAATGACCAGCATGGGCATCAAGCAAAGAGTTTTAAACCCCAGGCTTGATTTCTCTGGTTACTCAGAGGGGCAGATTCCAAACTCAGCTCCTACAAACCAGGTTCCCAGGTTTTGGAATCCCTTGCGAGGCCAAGAGCCCCATCAGAGTGTGGCTTTAAATACAAAACACAGGGAGCCTCCTGCACCAGCAGCATTCACATTCAAACCGTGGCAGGATCCAGCACATCCCTGTGGAATTCCAGCCCTCTGCTCTGAGCTGCTTTTCTCCAGCAGAGCCTCAGACACCTCAAATGTGAGTGGATGGTGCAGGCACAAGCACCAAGCTAAGAATCTCTGCTCTTACTCTCAGTGGCACCAGGCAATACTCTCAATGAACAGTAGGTTCTCTTTAAAAATAGGAATTTTTAGTAGAACTGGATTGCTGGCAACTTTATTGCCAGAGAGCAATGAGAAATGCAGAAGTGTCAGGACATAGGCTGTTGCCCAACAGCAGACAGCAACCAAAGAGCCATTTCATGATGAAATAGTCACAATGAGCAGTCATTTTAAAGAAAGATACAGTCATACAATCATGGCAGAAAAGCAAGGTCTATTATTTCAGCTCCAGGCTTTGGTTCCATCCTCCTTCAGTGAAGGAAATGAAGTTTTTACATCCTCCAAAGAGCACCCAACCACTCCCTTTTGGTCTTTCCTCAGACACCTCCACCTCAACAGGTATATTTTCAAACCTCAGCACATTAGCTTTTTTAGGACAAAAAGCTGTGTTTTGGTTTGCTGAACACATTGCAGATGCTCAGACTCACTGTTCCAACCTTTTAAAAGGGGGTGAGTGTCTTTCTTGATGCATAAACCTCATGTTTGAGTCCCTTTTTCTCTGCTAGGAAAGGTGTTGTGGGGCCTGTTCCAGAAAATTCACCAGCAGGACCTGTGAATGCTTTAAAAGAAGCATTCCAAGAAGCTGGAAAAAAAATTGCATGGATAAGTGGGTTTTTCCTCCAAAAGGATAAAAAGCTGGCAATTCATAAAACACCAGCTTAGAAAACCAAACAACTCAAAGGCTTTTGCAATCAGTTCTAGCGTTACCTATAGTCAGAGTTTCTTCCCTTCAAAATACCGTTCCACTAATCAGAAAAGGTATAAAATTATTCTTTAGAGGGCCCTGCATCAGAGAACACCCCAAGAATTTCTGTTTTGCCTTTTTTATCCACTCTATCTGTTCCCTAAGCCCTTGGCAAGACTGCCCAATGGAGATTTCTCAGTGTTGAACAAGACGTTCTCCAGGATTCAAATACAAAAGGAAATTAAAGACCTTTGAAACATGCACAGAAAAAGTTGATGGGGTTTTGCTGCCCCATCTTTAGGTTGACAGTTGGACTGGATGATTTTAAAGCTCTTTTCCAACCTAAAATATTCAACAGGTCTATCCCAGTAACCCACAGGTGTCATTGTAGCCCTGGGTTGAAATGTTTCTGTCCCTCATTCTTCTGCACAGGATCTCTTCTTGATGAGATTGTGGGGTTTCCTTTTCTCTTTAAATCCACAGCCTTACATTTGGGATGCTGGGGGTTTTTTTCCCCTCTCCATTATTCATTTTAGATCAAGAGGCTCAGCCAGCAGCATTGCCTTCCCACTGCTCAGAAAAAAATATTCTTTCTCCAAAAGCACATAAGATTCTTCTTAAACTGTCATTAATCAAGGCCTGTAATCCCTGGGATCCTGCCAGGCTCTGTGGTTTTCCTGGTGGTCTCCTCCTTCAAGTCATACAGATAAATAATGCCCTGAACCAGTTTGCTCTCTGGAGGACAACATGAAATCCCAATTTCCTTCTTGGGCTGTGTTTCTCCCAGCCTAATCTCCTCCTGGTTCAATCTCCAATAAACATCTAGATAATTTCAAAGAGCTTTACTTCCTTGCAAGAGTTAAGAGCCATGTTTTAAGGCTCCCCTTTTCAGGTCTAATGCTGGTTTTCCAGCCCAGACTCCACAGAGGATGTTACCACCACCCTCTCAGAAGCCTTCACCATATGATGATTGCCAAGAGCTGGCGCTCCATTTCCTTCAGAGAATTCCCACTGTGCCATGAGACAGAGGCAACAATTTGTCCTGGGAAAGAGTGGGGGGAAAAATCAGGATTTTAAAGCCAGCGGGAGGTTCAAAAGCAGCAAACACTGTGGCAGCTGTGAATGTCACACAGCAGCAAATTTCTTCCTGGTTGTGGAAGCATTAATTAGCACACCTAATCTTTAAGAGGCATTAGGATGCTCTTGCTAAAGTTAAACAGCTGCAGTGAATGAGCTGAGCCCCTGAGTAAGAGCTGAGATGGGAGCTGGGAACAGGTAGAAGACTTCAACTCTAAAATCAAACCCTCACCACAAGCAGCACTTATTCCTCTAGCTTTCCTCTTACCAAAGGCTGCACAGCCAAGGCAAAGGATGGCTGGGAAATTTGATTTAAAGCAATTTTATCAAAAAGGATAAGTGTGTCATGTAGGAGAAAGAAAACTCCACTGTCCCACAGAGTAAAAAGCAAAACTATCTTTGTGCCTGGAGCAGAATTTAAGCTCTGGGCTACCACAGGCAAAACAAGCACTCCAACCTGGTCAGAATTTTTTTGTCTCAGTCATTTCCCCTCTGCATCCCCTGTTCCCTTCACCATTTAAACACACTGACCCTCCTTGCACAAAAGTCATTTTATCACGCAGCTGGCCAGAAATCAGAAGGGGAGGGCAATGGGAATAATTTGAGAAGGGAGATGCTGCCTTCCCTTGCATTTATTCAATTCTGACATCTAGTGGGCATCAGCACCAGAGGGAAGCAGGAGCAGGAGTGGCCAGCCAGACTCACCGACAGCCCTGGAATCAGGCAGGGATTTATTGTGCCACAGAGGAGGTTCTCCACCCTCTGTGTCTCCTTTGGACCCTCCCAAGTGTCCGTGCTGAGCCCACCCTTGCAGATGTGCTGCCAACCCCACCGCAGAGCTGAAGGGAAATGCTCAGATCCTGCTCCCAAGAGCTCCCCACGCTGAATCAGGACATGGGTTTGGCAATTAAAGCCTCCTCTCTATTTCAGAGAGATCATCCAGGGGTCAGTCTGGACGAGCAACCTGAGGCTGCTGACAGCAGAGCATATGCCCGGAAATCTCCACATTCCTCCTGGATGAGCAGCAGCCTTCTCTCTAACATGGGCTACGGTCTATCCAGCTGATTATCTCTGATCTTCGGGAACTTTTTTTGGCTAGTTCTCTGTAGGACTGAGCCCTTCTCTGTTGCTGGTAGCTCTACCCATTCCCGGCTAGCCCACATGAACAGAATTTGACATAGGGCTACCAACACACCAGCACCAGTCCCATGGTAACACAAATGACACCAGTGCCTGGCAGTGACCACAGAATCACAGACTGGCCTGGAAGAGACCTTAAAGACCATCTCAGGGCACCTTCCACTAGACCAGGCTGCTCCAAGCACTCTCCAACCTGGCCTTGAACACTTCCAGGGGTGGGGTGTCCATCACAGAGCATCTGTGCAATGATGCCAAAAAGAGGGTCTGGGAAATGAGATGCTTTGGCACCCCGGAGCCCAAATTCCACAAGTGCTGCCTGAAGGGAGAGAAGGGAACCGGGCCCAGTTTTTCTGCAGCATCACTGCGTGGTGTAGTCCTTCATCCATCCCACATCATGGGAATTCCTGCCCAGACACTGTCAGCACAAAAAGTGTCAGAGTGTACAAAAAATCAAACAGAGAAAATTAATATAAAAGGAGCGATTCTGCCGTGGGCGCAGGTTTGACTGCTTTTCTTAGACAAGAAGTCAGCAGTTTCCACCCTTCCCTGGGGACAGACTGCAGTGCTGGAGGTCTGGGCAGGGGCTAGGTGTCCTGTCCCTTGTGGAAAGATGCAATTGCTCCTCTTCATTCCCCAAATCACTACACAAATCCTAACTCTCACTTCTTTCCTCATCCTACAGCATTGGAAGGGTGACAACATTTCACCTTCTGGTGAGGCAACAAAGCTCAAACAGTCGCAAAGTCCCTGTGTGCAGCAAGCCCCAGTCTCATCCCCCATGACTTTGCTGTCCCCCTTCCCCTTTTTGCTGCCTCAGAGTTTCTGAACAGCCTCAAAGTCTGCAAGAGGTCAGAATTTCTACTCTGCACATTCCTTTCAGGGCAAGTAGTGCCTCTAAGGGTGCAGGGAAAGTTCCCTCCCTGTCCCTGCTGCTGCATAAATCTCTACTCCCCAAACAAAATCCAACAACAAAACTCATGGTCTGCTTACACAAACCAAACTCCCAGCCAGGGGAGCTGGAAAGGAGCATCCCTAGCAAGGATCATTGGTATGTTGGAGCATCCAGTGCTTGAGTCAGCGATTTTGAGACCAGAAAGGCTAAGGAAAGTAATGTGGACAAAGGAAATGTTGCTCCCTGCTGCCAGATAAACATCTGCACAGCAGATGCCACATCAGCTCCTAGGTGTGAATGCATTTGCACGAGTACAGCCAGGAGCTTGAAGTATCCTGTAATCATTTTGGCTTAGGGGAAAAAAAAATAAAAGTTTTAAAAAAAAATTAGGTGGATTTTCTTTTCCTTTTTTCGGAGGGTGTGTGTAGAGAAGTGCACATTTAATTATCACATATCAGCATTGTCAAGTGCAACTCTTGGCCCTGAGAACTGTCTGTTGGGGAACTGGGAAAAGCAAGAGTGAAACAAGGAAGAGTATGAATCCAGCTGAAGCTGTTTCCTTTGTCAATCCACCTTTGTTTCCAGGAAACAAAGCCAGGTCTTGGAGAAACAGGCAGGAAAGTCTTCTGCTCATCTGGACACACATGAAAAGACCTAAGCCACAATCTCTTGAGCTCAGGAGTTTCAGGAATCACTTGAGCTATTGCTGTCCAATGAGGAGCTGTGGTTCTACCTAAAATCAGCACAGGCAGGTAAAATGGGAAAGAAGATGCTCAGCAAAAATTTGGAAGAGAGACAAATCATGAAAGACTCCAGCACTGTGCATTCAGAGCAAAGGCATCATGGAATCTCAGGCTGGTTTGGGTGGGAAGGGACCTTAAATCTCGTCCCATTCCATCCCTCTGCCATGGCCAGGGACATCTGCTATCCCAGGGCACTGGGATAGCACTGGTGGGCTACAATTGCAGCCTCTGTATTTGGAGCAAGGCTTCTTTGTCCGCAGCTGCTGCACCCCGGAGAGAAAGGAATTAAGCATGGGTTGTATTCCTTTGAATAATCAATAATTAGCTGTGAGCATCACAGAAAATTACAAGCAAGCAGAGAGAACGCAGAACAAACAAATGGAACAACGAGATTTTAATAGCATCATGATGGGATGGTGGGGATGTCCTGGATACAGTTAAATTTGAGTTCTCCCAGGGATACCTAACATATCAGAAGGGCTATTGATGGGTGAGGGTGTATTTAGCATCTCATGAGCTCCTCCAAAATTGCCATCAGAACAGAAAGTGAGTTTGGAGGATTCCCACTTCATGGAAGAACACTTTTTTCACCAGAAATAAAAGGCCAAGGCATCAGGTTCTTTCTTCCCATTCTGGAGCTTAGAATCTTGACTCTTCTCATTCTCCAATCTGCTTTAGAAACAGAGAGGAAGGAGAAATGTCAGAGCTGAGAATTTGTCTCAGACCCAGCCAAACATCCTTGGGGAAAGTGTATTTAGCTTCAACAAGTTGCTTATTAGTTTGCTTCCCACCCTGTGGAATCTGCAAAAAAAGAAACCTGCACATGCAAAACATTTCATATGTGCACAAATGTCATGGCAATGGCTAATTAGGGGAAAAAAAAGAATAAAAAGAATCCGAGTGTTAGAAAAATTAACAACAATGAAATAAGCCCATGGGAAACAAATCAAGGCATCTTGTCAAGTCTCAAAGCAGAGAGGGCTGAGGCTAGAAGCTGATGTATGGTCTGCTCTGAAATGGATCTGAATCGAGTGTACAATATTCAGAAAATGTGGATGTGGAGGGAACATGTGACACTTTCCCCAGCACTCTGTAGCCTACACTGTGTCTTCAGCAAGTTGGTCACCATGGCAACCTGAAATTTTTCTGTAAGACAGTTTTGTTAGTAAAATTTTAGAGAGAGATCTGGGCAAGGAAGGAGAGTCCACACGTGTGGAAGGGATTAAATATAGTGGCTCTCTAAGAACAGCTTGTCCAGGAGCCCCTGAATCATGCCCAGCCCTGTGGAGATGGGGGCTGCCAGGACCAGCCACTGCAATCCTTGCTGGGGACCAAGAGACAACAGAAGAAACAGGAACCAGAGGAAACACAGGAAATTGAAGCTCAGTTTAAGGAGAAAGTCTTCCCCGAAGAGGGTTCCTGTCTGGAAAGACAAAGAGGATGAGGGATCTCTATCCCGTGGTATTCCAACCTCAGCGACACAGCCCTGCCTTGAGAGATTCTTCTTTCCAAATGTGATTCTTTGACAAGCTCATTTCTAAAATACAGCCCTGAGCAACAGGCTGAGGGCAGTCGAGAGTCTTCTCTGCTCTTTCAGTGAAGGAAGTCCTGCTGGTTATCTCCTGGAATTAGACATAGGGGCTTGTGAAGTGAAACAGATCATCCAAGCTCTGCATTCTCCCTAAGCAGGAACAATTTCCTCCCTGTAGCTGTGGGTCTAATCCTTCAAAACATATCCAGAAGGTGGGGGGGGGACAAAGGACAAGACAGAAATTGCTGCTGTTGACTGCAGCAGGAAGCTGTGATTCTCCTCCCTGCTCTAACACCTCTGCCCCATCCCTGGGCAGCAGGAAAGGTCCTGCCTGGCTCTGCTTCCCTCTGAGCCCTTTGCCTCTGAACAGATGAGAGCATGCTGTCCCCTGCCACAGCACATCACAGCTGCCAGGGAACACCAAGGACTGGGCCATCACATAAAACAGCAGCCTGGCATTTCCCCAAGCACCTCACTGCTCCCAAAGCTCATCCGACACGGAGCTCACACACTCTGCAGTGGATCCCACCCTGCAGGGATTTTCCTTCCCTCTGGTGCTTCACTCCTTTTTCCTTTTTCTTTTTTTTCCCCCGCAGAAAGCAGTAAGCTGCTTTATGAGAGCCCTAGAAAGTGGGTGGGTGAATGGGAGAGGCAAAAACAAAGACATGAGTATATAAAACTGCAACTAAAAATCAAGCAGCTCCTTAATGAGGGCACTGGGGATTAAAGCTCAATTTTCCATACCCCAGGAGAGCTGTGAACCCTGCTCTGTTATTATATTCATAGGAGACAGATAAGCAAGCAACCATTTCACCTGAAGGTCAGATACTGGATTCCTCAGGTATGAGAAGAGGCCCAATGCTGCCTGTTAGTCTTCCATTGAAAAAAACCACAACCCCCCCTAATATTTAAGGATGCCAGTCTATCCACTTCTGCACATGCAGTGCTGCTGATCATCTCATCAGGATTGCTACCACCACCCTCCTGCCAGCAGGGAGCTGTGCCAGGTGACAGAGCCCTCAGTCAGAAAGCAATTGTAAGGAAAACACAGAAAACTTGAGGAGGCAATCACAGCCCCATGGCTTGATGCTTAAGGAAGTTGATTTCCTATTAAAAAATCACTTTCATTGTGTGATTAACGAGTAAGACAACAATCAGCATTAAACATCTACTTGTATTTTGCAAAGGCAGGAACTTGTTTCTTGATTTTCCTTTTCAAGGACATGAAGCATTGCTAGGGGGACTCCAGATACAACCCACGGGTCTGCGCAAGAAAAATCTGTCTTAGGTAGGGATGAAAAATCCCCTTTTGCTCCCTGGGGATTGAGGTGGTCTCAAGTTTTAGCCGTTTTCAGGCTCCTCTTTGCAACTCCGAGCCATGAGCACCATTAAGCAGATTCCAGCTCGGGGCAGGTTCAGGTTGTTCACAGGTGATCAGCTCCTGTACAGCAGCTTTCCCCACTCCTGCCACTCACTGTGGGCCTCAGCTATTTATGGAATAGACTGGCCCCAAAGCCTGCCAGGGGAATTTCACAATCTCCCCGCTTCTGGAGATGGATGAGGAAATAAATCCAGAAAATCTGATTAGGACTTGTCATTGAAGTAAGCTCATTAATCATTGATGGGGTTTTTCATATTCAATTTCTAATTCCTGCAGGCACCAGCAGACTGGTGGGTCTGAAGACTGCAGACTTGAAAACGTTCTTTATATAACAATGGCACTGATTTTTTTTTTCCTCCTGAATATTTAGCACATCCTAATAAATAAAAAGAGCTAAAAAGCACCAGTGTTCATTTAGCCTAGCTTCTTGCACAAAGTCAGGCACAGAATTCTCCTGAAATAATTCCTGAAGCCAAAAAGATAAGAAGGCCTAGCTCAGAAATGTAAAATCCAGCATGAAAAACTGTCAGCCACTTGCCTGAGCAATTTTTGCAGCAGTCAGTTACCCATTCTGGTGTGTAATAGGAAAAAAAGAAAAAAAAAATCACATTTCTTTTCTTACCTGGACTTGTCTAGCTTTGCCTGTCAGCATCAGGTTCTTTCAGTAAGAGATGAAAGTCTTCTATTATTAAATTTCTATTTCCCCAGCCTCCCCCAAAATCTTCTCAGCTAAACTAAGCCAGTCGAGCCTACTGCCATTTCAAAACTCAGCACTTATTTCCCATGCCCCCACCAAACCCTATATGGCTTGTAATAATGCCAGCCAGGATCACACATATGCCAAAACCCAGGGAAAACAGCAGGGAATAACTTCTCCTGGCCTCAGACACACAAAATCTGTTTAATTTTTGGCTTCAAATCCTCTAATTCTGGATATGCGCAAAATCAGGAAGATTCCTCTCCAGATTTTTCAAGTAATAAATCAAATTGATAAAAGCAAGAGAAACAAGGGGCTTTGGGGTGGAGATGATATTCTTTCTAAATCTCCTGATGTTTCTGCCTCTGACATGTCCAAAATGCAGGAAACTCATCAGAAACACAGCTCCATAAATGACATTTGCAACCCATGTCAGAGAGCAGGCAGAAAGTATTAAATTTCTAAATGCTCAGGGTTTCAAGAAGCATAAATTTCATATTCTCTTGTCAGGAAGATTTTGCATCTCGCTTTTGGTTTGGAGATTTGTTAGATGCAAGAACACAAAGCATTTCTGAATGCTGCTTAAAGGGGGTAGCAAGAGCCAGAAAATTAAAGATACCTGGCACTTTCCAACGACCAAGAAAAGTTGGTGATTCCTATAAGAAGACAGCTAGTGATTAAAAAGGCCTATTGGCTTTAGTGGCTCAGAGATAAATTAAAAGAGCATATGGATTTAATGAATTCTTACAAACAGAGCAGAGTGCCTGGGTTTTCCTTTGATATCTCATTTCCAGGAGAGCAGGAGGCTTGTCTCCTTCAGCACATCGAGATTTACCACGGATATGCTTATGAGTAACATGTGTTAGCTCTTGGTGAGTCACCGGTGCTAAATTCCATCTAAAACTGTCTCGTTCCCAGCGCAGCAGGTTGGAGCTGAGCTCCACAGGCATGGAGCACTCAGTTCTGGCACTCCACAGGGACAGAGACTTGCTAATGATATGTACCCGAGCCTTTTTAATCAGAAGGACAGTGCACTAAGTGATTTCATCTTTCCTTCCCCAACTACTTTAAACCTGTTTAGCATGCCAAAGAATGAGCTCATTCCGTGCTGCTGAAACTCTTTCAAACCACTTCCCTTTAGATTAAGCTCCTTAAGACAGCAGGTAAAGCATCAGCAGCGATTAGAGCTGCTCCCACATAGAGCCGCAGGGGCAGGTCAGCAGAGGTGCTTTGTGTAGGATAGGCCCTGCCAGCTCCAATAAATCTCATTAGCATTCCTGTTAATTGGCTTCCAAACATCTCCTTCAGGGATTCCCATAAGCAAATGCTTCTCCCCAGGCAAACGACACCGACACCTTGGTGGTTCTCCCAGGTCCCTTCAGTTTTTGTTTGAGGAGCTGTGTGGCCCTGGGGCAGCTGATTTAGCATAAAGACATGGGCATTCCTCTATATCCCTTCTCTGGATGTGCTCCAGTCCCTTACTGTCCTTGCCATGAGGAAAATGGAGGGGAAAAGGCTTTATCCCTACACTAAACTCAGACTCTGAGTTTACAAAAGGACTTTCCTGCATGCTTTTCACCTGTAGCCAAGGACACTGGAGGATATGAGATGGACAGCTCAAAAGTGAGTGACAGCCACAAGCTCTGTAGCTGGGATGTCTTCTGAAGAGTGAAGCAGTTGAAATATCTCATCCTGAGCACTCACTTCCCCACCCTGCCACAAAACCTGCACACCCAGGGTGCATCAAAGCTAACCCGAAGTCTAACTCTAACCTGAACCCTATCACATGGGTGGTCTAGATCAGAAAGATGTAGGAGCCGCAAAGCTGGGGCCCTGCTGGGATGGCCTTCTGCAGCCCCAGTTTTCCTGGAGCTGTAAGTTCTTTGACTCTCTCAACCCTGACCCTAATCCACACTCACCCAAGCCAGGTTATTCCATCTTGTTAGGGCTGAGGTAGCTGGGTTTGTTCCAGTCTCCTCGGCTGCTGCCTCTTCCCCTTGAAGGGAAGGCTTCAGGAGCAAAGACATCATCTAAAAAAAGAACATGGAGACATCTGCGAGCAGGAGGTGCTTTCCAACTTGTGTTGATTGTTTCCTAGAGAAGCTGTAGCTGCCCCATCACTGCAAGTGTCCAGGGCCAGGCTGGAACAACCTAGGATAGTGGAAGGTGTCCCTGCCTGCAGCAGGGGGTGGGACAAGATGATCTTTCAGACCCCTTCTAACCCCAACCACTCTGTGATTCTAGAACAGGAAATATTCAGCATTGCATTCTGCACACAAGTGCTGGTGATGAGAGCACAAATCTGGCAATCCAAGAAATGTCTAAACCTCAGCATGGCCTGGCTTGGCGGGACATTGCCCTCTCTGTACCCTCAAATAGAGAACCGTCTGCAAGGGAAAAACCAGCTGCCCACAACCAGGAGCAAACAGCTGATCTTTCACATTGTCTTCTCCCTCAGACAGATGACCTTGAGATGTTCTGAGAGGAAAGCACAGGTCAGGGTATTCCAGCATGGCAGGACTGGCTTACCTTCCCTGCGAGTGCTGCCTTGCCTGTCAGGGATCATTATAGGCACGTGCATGATCTGGAAATCAAAAACATTCCTTTAAAAAAACTCACCTGGCAAGAAGTCCCACCTCTCCATTTCCTCAGGCACTAGGTGGTCACTAAAGTAATTCCAAACCTCATTCTTAATCTCTCTGAAAACAAGATTATTGCTGGTACTCCTGCAGTCCAGGGGGGTTGGACTCCATGATCCCATCAAATTCAGGATATTCTGTGATGCCAAGCTCTGTCAATCACAGTTCCTTCCCCCATCCAACACCACCTCAGCCAAGCTGAGATCCCCTGAGCAGAGTTACAGCTCCATAGCAAGAGCTAGAGTATACTTGATGCAGCCCTCTGCAGAAGGAAACACTTTACTCTTCAAGTGCAGTAATTCCCTTTGGCATTTATTCCTTATTAACATTGCTGGAAATATATTCCCCAGCAGGAATATTGGCAACAGCACTGAATTTTAAGTGATGGTAAAGGAAGACTTGGGGGAAGATGTCTGCTTCTAAAAGCAAGTGTTTGTGCTGAGTGCCCTGTTAAACAATGGTTATGTCAACCCACAGAGGGCTGACTGAACATCCTAGGCTGTGTTACACATTCCAGGGCATCCCATGCAGTCTTTCTGCACTGCAGAGCCAGGCTTCCTGGGGTGCCCTCATTAACCAGCTCTGAATGGAGATTTCAAAAAAACCCAACAAAACCCAATAAATGAAGAGCTAATTTGGCAATTCAAGCCAAAGAAAAGTAACTAAGAATCTATTTGCTTACAAGGCAGCTGGAAAGGGACTTTTCACAAGGGCTTGTAGTGACTGGACAAGGAAGACTGGCCTTAAGGTGAAGGATGGGATATTGGGAAGAAATATCCTCCCTGTGAGGGTGGGCAGGCCCTGGCACAGGGTGCCCAGAGAAGCTGTGGCTGCCCCTGGATCCCTGGAAGTGTCCAAGGCCAGGCTGGACACTGGGGCTGCGAGCAACCTGGGATAGTGGAAAGTGTTCCTGCCCATGGCAGGGGTGGGACTGGATGAGCTTTAAGGAGCCTTCCAACCCAAACCACTCTGTGATTCTACAATTCAACTTCTTTATTTAGCTCCTTGAATTTTCCAAAAATAAAAGCGGTCCATAACCTTGCTTGTTAAACTTTGTTCTCTCAAGCACAACACCCACCGCAGAGCTGTGTTCTAAGTGCAGACACGCAAGAAAGAGTCAGTTCATGGATAAAGTGGACACTGGCACAGTTTGAAAACAGCCAGCAGGAATTCCCAGGTTAAGTCAGCATTTAATAACACACTAAAACCAAAAAAAAAGTGCTCAAAAAGGGAACCAAGATCTCAGCAGACCAAATGTCTGTGGGCTGTACTGCGGTGATGTGCTCAGCTGGGAGTTGGGCTTGGTAACAGAGCCAAAGCCATAGGGATTTGTGTGTGTCCAAGAAGCGCCAGTCACTGTTCTCCAGGCCCATACTCAGTGAAGGAAGTGCTGGAGTTGACAGATATGCCAGACTGCCACAGAGTCCCACTCTCCCAGGCAAGGTCAGAGCCCTCTGCTGATGGAAAGGGAAGTCAAAGTACAGCCACTTTCCTGATCCAGACCTCCAGCTGCAACAGGAGCACACACAGACACTTGCCTTCTCTTTAAAAGGGGGCAAGAAGAGCTTTCAAATGTTCAGAATTTTCACTCCTCCAGGCAGCAAAAATGGGTTTTCCTTTCCTTACCTCCTCACTGCTCATAGATTCAGAGCTGAACGTGCTGCGGTGGCACCGCACGGTGAGGTTGGCAATCAGCTCCCCAGTGACTTCCACAACACTCCTGCAGGAAGCAGTGGGCTGTAACAGAACAAAACAGAGAAAATCTCACAGAGCAAACATCCAATACAAGCACATTCATGGGAGTCTCATCGGTGGTGGGAAACTGCAGAAGGATTTAAAAAACCAATTCCAAGAGAAAGAAACCCGAGAACGATTATACACGACTACACACACGCTATTGCTCCACAACTACGTGTTTGTTGTACAAACCTCTGAGCCTGCTTGGGGCAGGACAAAACCTCCACATCCTTTTCACAGCTCAGCACAAACAGGACAGTGCAGGGCTACGCCAATGGCAGCTCTGGAAGTTAAACTACCCTTAAAGGTATTGTCTCTGCAATCGGACAAAAAACTGCAGCAAAACCTGCACTCAAGTTTGGAAAACTCATCCTCGCATGACCATACTGCCCTAAGAAGAAGAGGGGCATGGTGTCAGTTTGGGATATAGGTATAACATTGTAGCAGCCAATATTTGTGTTTTTTAAAGAAAAATAGCAAAGCAATAACCAACAATTCTGCATGGTGCCGCCTACACACGTGCCTGAGCTGCTTAGCTCCAGAGCAGAGAGGAGATTTGGCCCAAGTAACAGTGCACAGAAGGTCCAGACTCAAAGACAATGTATTTGCGCCAAAGCTGGTGATTTAAGAGTCAGAAGGGACTCTGTATCAAGAGCCTTTTTACTTCAGACTGAGAGTGAAAAATCTGAAAGAGATCAGCACTGTCAGCACAGAGGGGGGATCTACACGGCACTGGAAGATAACCCTTTATGTGGTGCTCAGATAGGTAAAAGCAAGTGAAATACCAGCTCTTCTACCCTCTTACCTTAGAGAACAAGCCATTCCTTCTAAGATTTGACCCCCAAAGCACACACCTTCACTACACGCTGCTCCCAGACACAAATCCTCTTTTCAGCTCCCCCACCCTGCCCACTGAGCAGGCAGAAGAGTTTCCCACCACTGACCCTTCCCACCTGACACCCACTCTATGCTGCAGCTTGTGTCAAAAGCAGCCAGCCATTCCTCAGTTCCCAGCACCACCAGCATCCTGAGAAGATGCTGCATGGAGGGAGGAAAGGGTTCCCATTCCCAGCAGGGGCACCTACCACAAAAGGCCCAGTTCTGAAGTCACAGGTGAAGGGGTCTCTCCCCGAAGCTTTGGTGCACACAGTCTCACGGATGCTGAACTGCAGATCTAACCCGTAAGTATTGCTGTCCCACGTGTCCACCTGTGAAAGCAGGGTCAACACAACACATCATTAGTCCTTTTTGGTTATTCTTTTTTCTTTCTCATAGTCCAATCAATGCTAAATTGATCAATCAAGATGGGAGACTAAAAAAAAAATAAAATAAAACCAATGCCTTCCCAAAAAAGCCCCAAGAAACTCCCACTACTTTCAAATACTTGTAGCTTTCAATCCAAACTGTATAAATCCATACATCATCTTTGTCTTTTTGCAGAAGACTTGATACAGGCCACCTATAGAAACAGAAATGTTCTGAGGGTGCTCAGGAGAATGGACATTATAACTTTGAATGTAGAAGTTTTAACTGCTTAACTCAGGGAGCATCCAGTATAATTCTGAGCACCACAAATTAAAACAGATGGGGGTTTCCTGCTTGCACTTAGACTCCAGCAGTTTTAAATCAGAATTGGTGCACAGAGACGGACGACATAAGTAAAGATAAGAGAAAGAATCCTGAATTGTGGGGGCATTTAATCAGTGAAGAGCTTCAGATGAACTGGGTTGCCTGATGCCCAAAGCTAAGAAGTTAGCTGGAGGTATTTAAAAACATCACTTTTGACCAAAATCCTACATCCCTCAAGGACTTCTACTCTAGGTGTGAAAAATCTGAATTCTTAAAGTATTTTAATTACAAACTTATGTACAAAAGATATTTAGGTTACTAAAACCATAACTTCAGATGGTGACCCAAACCCACCCTCTTCCAAGCATCATCAGCCAGCACCAACTACATCTGGGTTTCCAGGACTGGAAAAGAGTTTTCCATCCCAGAAATCGCATTTTAGGTAAAGGATCTCTGTTGAGTGTGTACTTACTCCCATGACTCGGCTCCTGACAACACCATACAGATTTCTGCTCCATGACTGGGAATTGACCTGTGCAATGGAAGCATTGAGAGCCTCTTCTGTGACAGGGAGGGCATAGTCATACACTGGAAAGCCTGAGAGGGAGGCACAGTTTCATCAGAAGTTCATTGTAGGCATGTGCTTTTCCCCCCAGAACCACCCAAAGAAGGAGGACGAGGCCCCAGCTTACCTGAACATGAGAAAACACTCACTGTGAGGACAACAATTAAAATCTTCATAGTGTGCCTTTCAAAATCCTCCAGTCTTTTCCCTTTTCAAGTAAGGATTCCCAGTGCATACCCCTCTGTCTTTATATAAATGCAGCCTTGATCCTTCGCCTGACCTCCTCATGTCCAAGCTCTGCTCTAAACATTGCACTTTAAACAGAATTGATCCCAGGGTAAATATTTGTTGTCAGTTTTTCTCCATTTAGCAGTAATTCTGTGATAAGCCATGGGCTGCAGTGCCTTTTTCCCATGACTGAATTCCTGGTACATTCATAGCCAAAGGCACAATCTGGTTATTTTGTTTAGCTATTAGTTTTCCACAGGGTGAGTCAACCCTTTCCTTAGCACTGGAACACTGGACCCAGGACCCTCATGTCTTGGCAGCAACTGGAAGCGTGTCAAAAGCTGGCATTCCCTGAGGATTCCCCAGCACCAGAGGGGAATTCGCCCACCATCACCATGCAGACCAAAGCACTCATGAGAAACCTCCTAGACATGAGGAACATTGCAGATCACTGGGGCATGCAGTTTAAGCCCAAAAGTTAATGGGATTTTTGGAAAATATATGCTGGAAACTGCTGCCCTCAAGCAAGCTCACCTGTTGCTGCTTGTTCACAAGCCGAAGGTGGATATAACCATGTCCATTCTGAAGATCCCATGAGTGAAGATTCCATGACCTCCATTAACCTCCAAATTGCAGTTCACACTTGAATTCTGTGGCATGGGGTCATTTTAAGAACTTCCCAAACAGAAGAACTTGTGGGAGGCTCAAATTTAATAAGGAAAAGCATAAACTTCCTCATACTTGTAAGCAAAAAGAAAAATGCATGGGCACTTTAAACCAATGTACTGGTTTGAAACCAAAACCAGTGAGAGACTCCAAGTCAGAAATGCAATTTAATAGGAAAAAAGAGGAAAATAAAATACATGCAATAGAACAAAGGAAAAACTACAGCCAGAGTCAGAATACAACCTGACACCCCACTAGTTAGGGTGGTAGTAGCAGTCCAGATGGAGTGGTCCTGTTGAAGTAGTGATCCTGTAGAAAGGTCTGGTAGCTCTTGTCCTCTGGAAACCAGTGGGTAAGGGCTGCCTTGGTGTTCCAAATCTCAGTTTTTATCTAGGTAGGAAATGCTTGGCTCCTGCCCCTGGCTGGAGCATCTCACAATGGGATGATGGAATTTTATCAGTCATAAAATGGGAGTCATTGGCCTCCTCCTAGAAGGATGGGTTGCGGAAAAGATAAAGAACACTGCCCCACCTGGTTTTAACAGATGGCCCATTAACAGAGAATATCTCCCAAGGAAATAAGGATAACTGCCGCACCTGGCTTTAGCGGACGGTGCTGGAATACATACTTTTGGGCACAACTTTACATTGTAAACTAGGACAACCAGCCAGCTTGGACTTCAGCATTGGGAACTGGGTCTAATACGCCAGTTGAAAGTTTTCCCAGTGAAAATCCAGAGCCTCTCTCTACATCTATTCTCTTTGTTCCATGCAGCTGAAGAGGTTCTCTCCTTGCTCTTGGACACCCTCATCCATAGCCAGGAATGCTCCTCTGTGGCTGCGGCCACGCCAAAGCACAACAATGCAAAGGATTTAAACAGAGCTGGAGACTCTCAGGAACAACCTGTTGTGCTGTGCCCAACCTTCCCACTGCCAGAGCCAAGACCAGGCTGCCTCAGAGCAAGGAAAAACCTTCAGGTGAGCTCTTTGACCCACTTCTGCCAGGGTTTCTCTGCAATCAGTCAGAGGTGGTGATGAAACATGTGGAATGACACCACTCAAACCATTCAAACATTGAGGCCTTGGCATTCAGGGTCCCAAGATCCTTGCTGTTTTTCACCTTGCTATAGTGGTCTGGATAACATTTAGCTTCCCCCTTCATTCCTAAGAAGGGAACCATCTGCCTTTTGTATGCTGGGACTGGTTAATACTCCACTAGAAGCTGAATATGTAAAATTCCTTCCCAACCACTGAGGCACAGTGTTGTAGCCAGTCCAAGAGTATGTAATTTTAAATATTGAGCCAACTGCAAAGTTTAAAGATTGTCCTCTTAGAGCAGGTCTTGAGAAATACTGCTAGCAGGATTGTAGTAATGCTGAGTGGGACTTGGAAATTGTTTAATGAAATCAAAGTTCCTCTGCACAGCCTTGGCTTTACAGCACCTGGAGAACAGAGGTATTTGCTATTCCAGCTCCCTGAAGCTCTGCTTTCAGTATGTTTAAGCAGTGGAACCAAATTTGCATTTTCAGACTCAAGTTCTGGGTTTCTGGGGAGGTCTGATATTTTTCACCATGTTCTCTTTCTTCCCAGCTTCCAGCCTTTGCCAAAAAAGATTGCTAGGACGCACCAGGTGGTGAGTGCTGCACAGAGCACACAGAGAAGTGACGAAAGGTGAGATGGAGAATTGACAGCTTCAGGACTAAACTTGGACTCTACCACCAGCAAGTTCCAGATGCCAAGGCAGCTTGGGGCACAGGGAGGGGGTTGTATCCAATTTAATCTACACACCAAACAAGGCCCTTACTTAAGAAATGAGGAAATTAAAGCACCTCTCTTAGATGACTATTTTCAGACTCCTTTCGCTCCCAGCAATCAAGTCAGCTCTGTTCCCAGACAACTGGAACAATAATTTCTCTTTGTGAGTGAAATTTTGGTAATTACAAGACGCATTTTCCTTTAAAATGTAAATCATCCAGCATCATCACATGCCTGTCTGCTGAAAACAGTCTAAACAGCATTCCAGGCACTACGAAACTATTTGTGATCCCTTGTTTCCTGGACATTCAGATGACAGATGAAAGTTAATGATGTCCCTTCTGATAAAAGAAAAAACAAGTAAATTCACTGCAGTAAATTTTCCATAGCTCCATTTTTCCATAGCTTTTGTGGTGTGCCATTTAGCAAAATCAAAAGATTCCTGAGAAGCTCTTCAGCATGGGCATGGCATGACAGAACAAGGGGAATGGCTTCCCACTGCCAGAGAGCACGGTTAGATGGGATATTGGGAAGAAATTCTCCCTCTGAGGGTGGTGAGGCCCTGGCAGAGGGCATCCAGAGAAGCTGTGGCTGCCCCATCCTGTGAAGTGCTGCAAGACAGGTTGTATGGGGCTTGGAGAAACCTGGGATAGTGGAAGGTGTCCCTGTTCACAGCAGACGGATCAGAATGAGATGGGCCTTCAGATCCTTTTCAACCCAAAGTGTTCTAGGATTTTCTGAGTAACCTCACCACACCTGTAGAAGATTACCATTAACATCAGCTGATCGAGGTAGGAGAAAGGCTTCTAAATTTTGCTCAGATGAACAGAGGATTTGAGATCTGATCCATAATTCACAGACGCAACTGTCTCAGCTTTCATTCTCTTCATAGCTCATCTGTGTGTTCCTTGAGGTAGTGGCAGAAAATCATACAGCCCATGGAAATACTGCCTGTGGGCTGCTGAATGTTCTCCAGCCCTTGACCTCGCCAGGAAGGAGAAGAAGCCTTTGAGATTCCAATTTTTCTAACTGCTCACACACAGTCCGAAGCTGATACCCTTCGCCACACATTTAAGTCGTATCAGGAGAGGCTGAGGGAGCTGGAATGGGGGCTCAGCCTGGAGAGAAGAAGGCTCAGGGAGCCCTTGTGGCTCTGCACAACTCCCTGACAGGAGAGGACAGCCAGGGGGATCAGGCTCTGCTCCCAGGAAAAAGGAACAAGAAGAGAGGGAACAGCCTCAGGCTGGGCCAGGGCAGGCTCAGGGTGGACACCAGCAGGAATTTCTCCATGGGAAGGGTGCTCAGGCATTGAAGGGGCAGCCCAGGGAGGTTTGGAGTCCCCATCCCTGGAGGTGTTCAGGAAACACCTGGACGTAGCACTCAGTGCTCTGGGCTGAGAACAAGGTGGGGATCAGTCACAGGTTGGACTGGAAGGTCTGGGAGATCTTTTCCAACTGAAATGATTCTGTGATTCTATGCAGTGTCTGATCCTTTCGGCACTGCAGGTCCAGTGGACTCAACTTCATCCTCTGCAACTTCTACTGGTGTTGCAGGAGGCGGACTTTCAGAGTGAAGCAACAAAAAGCACAGGTTACAGCAAACAAAACTACAGGAATACCAGATGGGTGTTCTGAAACATCACAGCCTGCAGCAGAATCTGAGAGGCCTCACTTCATTACTTTCAGACTTTGAAACTTCAAATATTTGAAGTTTCAGAGGCTTTCCTGTGCCTGTCAGTCAGAAAGAACAGCTCTTACAGGGTCATTGCCACAAATTTGTAGCTGATGCAAGGCAAACACTTCCTCCAGACCCAAAGAGCCATGCCGGAAAAGTCACAAGGCTACATCTATTTTTAATTTTTTTTAGAAAGTTTTCCAGAGCCTACTGATCATTTTCAAGGTTTTCTCCCTATCCCTAGGACACATTCTCCACAAGTTCTCCAGAAGTTCTGCTGTTACATGCTTCTGCATTTAGTGAAAATCACCTGCAATGACCAGTCAATCAAAGCCCTGGGAAAACTTTAACTCCCAGGTGAACTCAGGCAAAACATTAATCTCCCACATCTGAAGCCATTAAATTCCAAGTACTGCCCAGTGTCATACCCCATCCCCTGTATGGTTGCTGATGCCATTTAAAAGGGTTGCCAATGAAAATAAATTTTAATATTTTTGTAATTTCTGCATTAGCATTAAATTCCTTCACCAGAAAAAAACACATGCCAAAATTTCTGGGATACTAAAATACCAAAGATGTCATTTTCACCCTGGATTTTAGAGTCTCTGAAAAGCCACACAAATTTTTAGTTTTGGCACTACAGAAAGAGTCCCTGATGTTCAGCTATACCTTTACATCAGCATATATTAGTGAGTATTATTTTAGGCAGGAGCAGCAAAACCAAGAATGAGCCAAACAGGCTATTCCTGTGTTCGGATGTCCTGCATAGCAGTAACTGGAAATTCAAGAAGGGATTCAGGAGCTTCAGGGTGCATTCACAGGAAGCCACAAAGCCTTTGGGATGCTGAAATGGACCAACCTAGTGCCTCTGCCTGGGGTGCACAGGGCTGAGCTTCTCACTGCATGCTCTAACACAGGTTGAATGGACATACCATGGCCCATTGGAGACTCCTATTCCTAGTCCTATGAGCTACAAAGTTCAGCTGTAGCCAGCTGACTTTTTCATGTTAGCTTGAAATCCAGGAGAGGAAAAGTAAACATGGAAAATTGTTCTTCCAATTCTAGTGACAGCCGTGCCTGCGCACCAGCTGTGTGCCCATGGCAGGGTGGTTGGAACTGGATGATTTTTATGATACTTGCCAACAAAAAGTGCGCTGGGATTCTGAGATGCCCCAAGTGGAGAGCAAAACTTAGCCATAGAAATGCCTGCTTTTCTTCAGCATCTGCTGCTTTATCCTTTTTTCCAAGCAAGTCCAAGATTCAGTTTCAAAGCTGACACGTGTCTTTAAGGTGCTTCCATGGAGGAGAAGGAGGGCAGCTGCATACCAGGCTTCATGTCCCATCAGAGTCTCTCCCTCATGATGGCACCGACGCCGCTGCCTTGGGACGCTGCCTGTGGCTCATGGCCGCTGGAGTCAGTCAGGAGGACAAGCTGCAGCTGAAGCTGCCAAGCATTGCTGGGAGGCTGGCAAGTCAAGAGCAAACCATTGTGGCCAACTCTGATGAAGACTTTTGTCAAACCACAGGCAACTGTGCCCATGGTCTCCTCCAGTTTGGCATCCTGGCTGGTGCGGATGCCTCGTTGAGCAGGTGCTGGCATTTGGGATGCTGCTGTTGCCATACACGCTCTGGTGCTGTTTCTGTGGTGTCTGGAGCAGCTTGGGCAGCCCTGCTAGAGGGGACATCACTGCCCTGCAGAGGGTGGCAGTAGCTCTGGCGGCCCTGAGTTCTGTGTCAGGGAGCCTTGGTGACAGCACCATGGCCTACCCACCAGCCCTGCCTCTGCCTCCTGGCCATCCCCAGCCATCCCAGCCGGGGGATCTCGGGGGTGTCCTCACCCTCCTTCTGGGGTGGTGTCCTGGCCTCAAAGTCTTCTAGCTCAGGCCTAGCAAAGCCTTAGGGATAGCACCAGAGCAGCCAGGTGTCAGGAACAAGGCAGCTGCCTGGGGCCTTCTTATGGCCTCTGACACTCAATTCGTCAGGGCTTCCCACTGCTCCAACCCATCAGGTTCATCCTGTCCCCTTGTAGCATCTGGGCACCCTCCCCCTCACACATCCCCCTCGTGCCTTCCCACTGCCTTGTCCCATCAGGCCCTCTGCAGCCCCTCATCCCTTCAAGGCCTCCCAGCACCTCATCTCGTCAGGGTCTCCCCAAGCCCAGCCAACCCACCTGGCAACAGCAGTGCAGCCCCACAGGAGCTCCAGGGGAGCTTGACCAAGAGGCACCACCAAGCCCTCAGCAATCCAGCCAGCAACACCCAAGCAGGAAGACACTCATGCAGCATTTCATGAGAGCCTTACGTTTTCCAAGAGCCACAGGAGTGGCTGAGCCAGTTTCGGGGCTGCAGTGCTGGATATCATGAGGTGTTCCTTCTGGAACATATTGATGAACACAGAGAGGGACATCTCAACCACCTCTCCATGTGCATCACCCAGCAGCTGCAGAAGGTTTCGAGACAGCCTGTGTCTGCGTATATGTCTGGCCTGTGGGGAAGACAAGGTTGTGCTGTGAAGCCATGAAGGGCTGCAGAGCTAACACTGCCCTGCCACTGCAACCCCACCCGGCTGCCGCAGGGCCCAGGGGCAAAAGGCCTGTCCCAAAGAACTCGCAGCAGGAGAGATGGCAGCATCTACCTCAGCTCCTGAAGCCCAGCCAGCCCCAGGGGCTCCTTTCCAAAATGCAGCTGCAGCCGCTGCCCCCTTCTCACCATCCAAGGATGCTTGCTGAGCACCACAAGGCCTCTGAGTGCCAGGCGACACCTCTCGCTGGACTTGCTCTGCAGGTTCCTTGACATGATCTCAAGGACGCTGTCAGTGCATGCACCCAAGTCCAGGCAATCGAGGAGCTGAAAGGCACAGGGCAGTGACAGGGGACCTGGCCAGCAGGAGCCCGGAACTGCACAGGGCCGGGCCCAGACAGCAGCACAGGGCACGAGCACTGTCCCTGGCAGCGGCGGCTACAAGAGGACAGAGAGCTGGGAGGCAGCTCAGCCAGGCAGCACTGGCCATCAGGCTCACCTCCACAAGGAATGCCAGAGCAGGGTAATCCCAGTATGGCATCTCTTTGCTGAGCATCTCAAGGAGGCAGCATAAGATGCTTTTACACAAGTGCATGGAGGCATTGTGCAATTCCCTGGAAAATGGAAAAAGGCACTAAGCACATGAGCCAGGGGGACAAATCTCTCCCAGGATTGATTCCCAGAGCTCTGGTGATTCTCCACCATCCTGAAAGGGGGCCTGGGCCTTTTAAGATATGGCTGCCCTTTCTGGGCACCCTCCTCTTGCAGCCTTATCGAGGCTGCTTGGCTGTCCTTCAGTGACAAGACCCTCTGGCCCACGACCACATGGACTGTGTGGGGCACCTGAGCATAGAGCACCAATGCTTGGGGACAGAGGGGATATGGGGATCTCATCTGGTCAGCAGACCCGCTGCATGGTGGTGTGTGTCAGCACAGAGCAGCGTGTCCCAGCCACGCTTGTGTTCCATTGACACCACCACATGCTGTCACGGTCCGCACAATATGAGCGGGGGTCATGATGGTTCGTTTGACCACAGGGCGCAACAGACAACAGCAAGAGACCAAGGTTTTGTTCAGCAGTAAGTAGCAAATCAGTTTATTGAGGGTAAATAGCTTAGTTTTGGGGTAGTGATAAGAGGGAGAGAGAGATAAAGGTAGTAGAGAAGGCAGAAAGAGAGAGAGAGAGAGTGAAGGAGGGAGAAAGATATAGCTACCAACAGACAAGACGTCGTCCCGGGATCATCCATCAATGTCTTCCATCCGTTGGGGAGAAAGAGTTCTCAGAGGGTCTCTTCAGAGGGTGATAATTTTTATAGTCCGTTTCAAGGCGAGTGGCCGCTGGCCAAAAAGTGGCGAGATTTATGGACTACTGTGTTCATGGGCCTGTGGCTTCGAGAATCAGATTTGAGAATCAGATGCAGCACAGAACACTACAACCAGTACTCCGTTGGAGAGCAGTGTACCATGGAGATAGCATTGGCAGGCACAACACAGTCCCTTGGCATCCACCTTAGCTAGGCCAGCAACTCCACAATGAGAGGTGGGTTCCTGAGGGATCTCGAAATCTCCATCTCTGACGGTGATTGTGAGACAATTCAGGCAATCTTCGGACCGACTCTTACACATGCTCACATTGGAGAAAGCAGAGCAGGGACTTCAGGGCCTGCACTTGTAAGGGTCGGTGTGAAGATTGCCTGAATTTCCTCACAATCATCGTCAGAGACTTAGACTCTGAGAGACCCCTGGACCCCACCTCTCACTGTGGGCAGGAGTTCTGGCCTGGCTAAGGTGGATACTTGCCAAGGGACTGAGTAGAGGTGTGTCATGGTACAATGCATTACAGCAGGTACTGGGCTAGAACAGCTGTTCTAGCTGATTCTTGAAGTCACGGTCCTCCGAACACAATAGTCCATAAATCTCCCCACCTTTTGGCCAGCGGCCACTTGCCTTCGAAGGCGACTATAAAAATATTACATTCAGAAGATCCCCTTGAGATTTCTTTCTCCCCAACGGATGAAGACATGAAGGCAGGATCCGAGGACATCCTATCCCATTTGTTGATAGCTATTACCCCCTCATTCTCTCTCATTCTTTCTCTCTCTCTCTTTTTTTTGTTTTGTCTTCTTTGTCATCTTTATCTCTCTCCCTCTTACTACTACCCAAAAACTAAATTAATAGACTTTAATAAACTGCTTTGCTTCTTGGTGCTGACATTTTAACAGCGTAGTCGGCAGGATTTCTGACAGACAGAAGGGTTGCTCATTGTGTGTAGTCTGTAGCAAGGGAAGGATGTTTTGCTCCAGCCGCACCTAGCTGGTCACCTCAAAAGAGGTGACCTTGTCTGGAAAGCAAGGGGCGCATTTCAGATTTTTCGCAAACTGCACACGCCTGGAAAAAAAAGCATCCCTACACTCGTTTGAGCATTCTGTCTGCAGAAACTCACAAAAGACCTCTTGGTGCAAAAGGCACAGCTATGTCATTCTCCATTATTCTTGTTTGAGTGTAATGTTAACTCCCTGCCAAAGTAAGTAGGGAGGTTCTGCGCAGGCTGTATATGAGTGTTTGTGTTGTCTATTGACCTTCCTTGAGACTTAGGAAGGGTGCTGCACAGATGGTGGTATTCCTCTCAGAGTGAGGGGTGTCTGTGCAAGTTTTGTGGTTTTTTGTGTGTGTTATATTGACCTTCCTTGAATTTAGGAAAGGGTGCTGCACAACTTGTTTTGCCTTCAGAGTGAAGGGTGGTTGTGCAAGTTTTGTGTGTGTGATATCGATTTTTCCCTGAAGAAAGGGGCAGGCCTGCATAGCTCAGTATGTGTGTGTAACTTCTATTTTTCTTGCATCCCACATAGTAAGGCGTTGAATTCAGCTTAGGCTGTTTTCATGAAAGCAGCTTTCTTGGAGTAGTTTTACTTCTCTAACTTGTAAAATTAGTGAAAATCATAGTACAAAAGAAAATGCTGCATTTTATGCTTTGCTAGCTAAACATAATGCTAAATCATCTAAAGGTGGGGAAGAATGGGCACACAATAACTGGTTTAATCTAGAAAATGTGATTGATAGAATATACTCTTTACAACATGAGACAAAATTCAAACTGGGCCAAAATAAGACCATTCTCTGCTCAGTTTTGGGAGCCTGCCTTACAGCAGCTATAGAAACTTGGTCTAGGCGAAGAAGTGAGAAAAAAACAATTATTGACTCTCTACAAAATTTAGTGGAAGTTTTGCAAAAACAATTAGATGAAGAAAGGAATAGGAATCATGTTTTAAGGGATGAAAATAATTTTTTAAAATCCTCCCTAAGACAAGAACATATTCAAATATAAAAACACTGACTCACCAAAAAAAACAGAGGAGAATCAAATGAATCAAATAAATTCCCCAAAAGAACTAATTTTGATGAGAAATCGTGAGGAACATTGCTGGCCTAGCTTCAAACCTGTAATTAAAACAGAATTTAACTGTATCGATGATGAGGATTTTGACCTCCAATTAACCACTAAAGTAACCACCCATACACTGCTACTGAATTATCAGAACAAGTAACTTGAGGGTACTGGGCACATGGGGTTTTCTTAACAACGGGAGAGAAACATAACTCATGGTCCCTTACTAACCGCGCTGCTTATTGGTCATAGGGGCTTAACCCCTTTGAAAGGGGAGACCCTGTAACTTTAATTGGTACCCCAACCAACTTTTAGAAAACATTCACAAAGCTGCCTGCTTGCAAATTATGCTTGAAATAAAATTCACTTCTGGCTATAAACCACCTGTGCAATTCCCTGTGAATGTAAAACAATGCCCTCTTACCTCTGGTGCCAAAGAAGGGATCAAAGCTTTTATACAGCATTTGCAAGACCAAGGAGCAATAATTGGTACTCATTCTCCTTTTAACTCTCCTGTGTGGCCAGTCCAGAAACCCAAACCTGACAATCTTGCTGTTTATCAATATATTGATGGTTTCTCTGCGGGAGGAGGCGAAATAGAAGTAGTGGGGGATACCAAACAAAAAATAATCTCCCATTTGGAAAGCCTTAAGTTGCAAATTGCCCCAGAGAAAATTCAAAAGCCTTCTCAGAAAGTGAAGTTTTTGAAGACAGCCACTACTGGGACCCTCCCCTCTGACAGGGTGGCCCAGAGCTCCTCAGTTAGGAAGTGGTATGACCAGATAGAGCATTACTGTGACACCTTCTCAGTGACAGAAGGAGCTGTAAAAAATCTGACAATTCAAGAAACTGAGAGCTTGGCTAATAGCCAAAACAAACCTGCCTCAGTAATCACAGTCACCTACTCCTTTCTCCCCCAAACAAACAGCAAATTCTTGGTTCAAGAAAAGGATGATATGAGATGGGGAGCTAATAGTAGTCTGGAGTGTGCTGAAAGCTGTTTGGGGTGTTTTCCAACTTGAGGTACAGATTGCCTCTCTTGTTTGCATCTACACTGACTCTTGTGCTGTGTTTAAAGGAGGTACAAAGTGGCTTCCAGTCAGCAGAATTCCAGTCTGTGTTACATGCTGGATAGTTCCATCATTTTAACCTCCTGCCTCTTTGTGGCAGATTCTGTTGTGTTTGCTTTTCACAGAAGAACACCGTGGGACATGAAGATTAATTGCTGAATTAATTGCTGAATCCCTCATCGAACCTGTATACAGTTATGGCACAGGACCTCACAGCCGTGTTTTATATTGTGAAATCCAAAATCAGAGTTGTTAGTTAAATTTACAGTAATTTCACAATTATAACCCGCACCTGATTATAAGCCACACATCCGGGTAG
>VRYO01002326.1:1272731-1335764 GCA_009812075.1 Sialia sialis
AAAAAAAAAAAAAAAAAAAAAATTTGCACTTCACAACACCCACCTTTTGAAACTAAGCTCTTCAGACATGAAACAAAATTTCTACTGGGAACAAAAGGTGTGGAAGGAATTTCTAAGAAGTAAAATCACATGTTGACATAAAAGGTGTATTTAATGTTGGATATCTAGGTTTTAATTCCCTCTCTCCCCCTTCCCACTACATTTCTAAAGGGCTCACAGAGCAGGTACTTACCTACTGCTCTTGTCTCATACTCGTTAGCCAGTTCCTCAGACTCACCAGCAGCATTTATATCATTCTTCACCTTGGCCATGCTTTTCAGGAGCTTACTGGCCCCCAGGGCTGCCAAAGTGCAGCCTCTGGTCTGTGGAGAAAGAGTGAAGTCATGCAAATCCCTCTGAGAAGGGAACATGATCCTGAAACCACAATGGTTTGGGTTGCAAAGGACCTTAAAGACCATCTCGTCCCAGCCCCCTGCCACAGGCAGGTACACCTTCCATTATCCCAGGTGGAATCCTTTAAAAATCACACTCCATTTTGCAGCTTCTCAGTTCCCAGTCCAGAATTATCTCTTTGATTCTACAATCCTTAAATTACTGTCTAATCCAAATTAGAAACTGTATTTCAGTCAAACACCTGGAATCAGACCCATCCATGCTGTGGAATGAGAGGGAACTCTGCATCCCAGCTTGAGCACAGATGACAACACACAATGGATGTGGACTGCGGACTCACACACAGCCTTAGGAAGTGCAAGTATAAAGTCCACACCCAGACAGAAAATGGGTAAAACCTACTGGGAGTCACCCAGCAATTATCTCTTGTGGTGATATGTTTGAAGCTGCATGTGGAGCCTTCAAAGGCCAATAGACCAAAGACACAGAACCCCACTGCACTAATAGCAGAGAGGAATTAAGGAGAACTCAACTTACTTGTTCCCAAATGACTTTAGACAACTCTTTCTTGTTCTGAAGAACTGACCAAATAAACAGAGCTTGCAATGGGTGTCTTGTGATAGGACACTCCTCCTGAAAAAGAGCGAGAACTCAATGTTTTCAACTGAAATAAATCTGAGCTTGGACTCTGTTTTTGTATTTTCTTCCTTTCACAGCCACCCCACCAAGCCCTTCTCTCAGCTCTCTGCCAGTTGTCACACACTACTGTGAGCTAGGTTATATTAAATATTTCTATTCAATTTTGTATTTGACAAGAAGGATCAGCCTCCCTGTTTTTCCTGAAGCCGGCATTGAAGAATATTTGCATTAAAGGCCCTTCCTGCTTTAACCACTGCAGTCCAGATAACCTCATTTACAACAGGATTAAACTGCTCATCACTCACGGAAAGCTCTATCTCCATCTCATCCTTGCTGTTTTTGTAATATCTTTTGAAACCTCTCCGGAAATCCTCCACCATCTTCCACACAAAGGTGAGGAGAGCGTCGTTGTAGGAGTTCTTGGCTATCTGGAGGTTCTTGAACACCAGGCTGCTGAAGTTGTTGGTGTACAGTTCCCTCAGGACCTCTGTGGTGAGGAACTTGCGTAGATTCAAGCCATTTTCCAGGAAGAGCCGGACAAATTTGGGCCTGTCTTTCACCAGGGCTGTGAACATCACATCCTGGAGGTCAGCAGACTATGAAGAAATGGAAAAGCAAATGTTAGGGATCATGTGAGACATGAAATCTTATCTGACACATGGCCACTGACACTTTCATTAGTTTTTTTTCTGTACACAACTGCCTTTACTGGATGGCCCCGAGCATTTCTGGCATGGGCAGATCACCTCTGCAACCAGTGATCATAGAACAGATCATCATAGCATCATGGATCGTGGCTTTATGGAATATCCTGAGTTGGAAAGGACCCACAAGGATCATCAAGTCCAACACCCCTGGCCATGCATGGACACTCCAACAATCCCACCCTGTGCATCCTTAAGAGCAGTGTTCAAATGCTCCTGGAGCTCTGGCAGCTTCAGGGCTGTGCCCATTCCCTGGGGAGTCTGAGCAGTGCCCAGCACCCTCTGGGGAAAGAACCTTCTCCTGATCTGACGGTGCCCTGACACAGCTCCAGCTGCTCCCTGGGGTCCTGTCCCTGTCACAGCAAGCAGAGATGAGAGTTATCCCTTGTGAGGAAGCAGCAGCTCCCAAGGAGGTCTGACCCCCTCTTCTCCAGGCTGAATGGAATGTGACAGCCAGTGCAGCAGCAACAGACACTCTCTTAACACAAAGGCTGAGGTGCTGAGAGTGGTTCCTGCTGGGATGTGTCCCTTCCCACAGCTCCTGCACTCACTCAGAAGGGGGCTGTACCTCCCAGTTTCGGTCATTGGTGAAGATCTCATCGCTGGCCAGGTCCAGCTGGTTCCATTCCAGCAGCAGCTTCAGCTGCCCATTCCAGTTATCCCTGTCATGCTCATTGGTGCTGAAAGCTGCAGAGGAGGAACAACCTCTGGGTAAAGACCAGGCATATTTATCTTCTCTGCTTCTCACACTACCAGGACAAGACTCCTTCCTAGCGACTTTCTCCAGATTCATGCACATCTTCCCAGCTAGGAGGTTGGGGGATTCTGGAGGCTCAGGGATGCATTTATATCCAAGACAGGCCACAGAGGAGCTGCTGGGAACACTTCAAAACCAAGATCAGCACAATTCTGCTTTCAGGCTCCTCAGAATCCTGCACTCTCTACACAAGAGAGATTCTGCAGGATTCCCAGTGGGACCCTACCAGCATCCCCAGGGCTCTCCAAAATGCCTTCCCAATTACCTGGTTTGGATCTTGCCCACACTGAGAGATCCCATACTGCTGCTGTGGCCTGCCCACACTCCTTCAGAGGAACACAGGCTCCACAGTGTGGCAGGAGCTTAGCTCTAGGTAGATGGCACTGCTCTAAGGAAACTTGTTCTAGAGAATAAATAGCCATCCTTTTCCATTTATTTTCAAATCCCTAAACAAACCCAGAAAAAACAACTACTTGCCTTTGTACAGGGCAAAGGAAATGGCATTGCTCACAATTTCATCTCCAGCTTCTTCTATTTTGATCACTGTCAGTAAATGAGGGCTCTCAAGGACTTCTTTGATCTACAAAAAAAAGTTCGGTTTCAAAGCTATCAAGGCTGTTTAGTAGCAGATCTCCAAGACGCTTTTAAAAAGAAATTTGCCACCACAACGTAGCAAAGCTTCTTTTCATCATTCCTGGGTTTTAACAAATTTAAGCAAGCCCAAATAGAAGTAGATAATGAGCTTGATTTTAAAGTCACCAAAGGACAACATTAATTATCCTCTGAACATACAGCAAATAACTGTATTCCCCTATGCAGATCATCTTTAACAAGAAGATATAATCTCAGTAATTAGAAGCGACTCTCAAAGTAGAAAAGACTTGCTCTGTCACAAGTTTCAGCTCGTGTCGAGCAGTTTGTTAGAGAACAGCCTCTACTTCCTTGTACTTTGTCAAAACCAGATAATTTCTCACATAATAAAGCTTTGTAGATTTTATTTCATTTTAGCACATAGAAGACAAATAATCCTGGCCCTTTCTGATGCAGGAGGAGGTACACTCCAGAGCAGCCCAGCAGAAGCTCTGGCTAGACAGGGAATTCTGCCTTCAGCAGCTCCACACTCCACAGGGAAGAGATCCTTCTGGAACCTTCTCAGCTTTCCTGTGATTAGACACGTGCTGACTTGACTGCAGCCCCCCAGGCTTTTATTCCAATCCCTGTAGATTCAGAATTTTCCTTTTTTAAATCTGCACAGATATAAGGTGGCAAGGAGCCCTGCACACCCCGCAGGTATCACCAGATAATGACACCCCTGGAAGTCACCAGCTGCTCCCTCTACCCTCCTCCCATAGCACCCCACACTCACCCACTTGATCCAGCTCTCAGTCTCCTCTTCTGAGAGCCTGGAAATGGTGCGAGGCAGGAACCTGAGCAGGCTCTCCTTGACACAGGAGGAAGCAAGAGTGCCTTCAGCCTCCACCAGGCTTGCAATCACATCAGCGATGCGCCCAGAGCCTTCCACCACCACACAGGGAATCTTGCTCTTGATGGCCACATTGATGGACTAAGGAGACAGAGGGAGAAGAGAGCACTTGAAGCATGACTCTTACTATTGAGTAAGGAAGCCTAGAGAACAACAGAAACCCATAGTCCACAGCAGTATTTTTACTATTACCTGCTGCTACATTACAAGTGACAACTCTTTAAAGCATCATCCATCTAAAGAGAGAGGGCAGTGAAGCGCCCCACAGAGACTGAGGGTCAGAAATCACCATCTGCCAAATTTTCACAGAATCACACAACAATTTGTGTTGGGAGGGACCTCATAGCACATCTTGTTCCAACCCCTGCCATGGGCAGGGACACCTTGCACTAGACCAGGCTGCTCTGTGAGTGAATCAGCAGATCAGGACAGTTGCCAAGTGGAAATGGCATTCAGGTCACACAGCAGTGCTGCTCAGTTACAGTTGCTGCTGGTTTATGGCACAGCATTGCTGAGACCAAGGGCTCTGGATTTATATGCTGGAGGCAGAAGCAGCAGTGTTTTACAGAGAGATCACTTCAGTAGCATCACAAGAACATTGAACTCTAATGTTACTGAAAGTCTCCAAGTAGCCACTTACACGATTTCTCACATAACAGCATCATACATGGATTAACAGCAAGACAAAAATCTGCTGAAATCATGCTGGAAGGACCGTTAACCCTCCTGGTGCAAAGACCACTGGAGGAGACAATGATTTCATTTACATCACTACACTGACAACAGAGTCACAGCATAAGCTGGCTGCCAGCAAATTGTGCTAAGAGAGTCAGTGCAAGTTATCATCAAGCACTGGAAAGACAGCACATCTATTAGTTAAGGGAGTTTCTTGAGAACAAGAAAAAAAAAAAAATCAACTCAGTCATCAAAACCATGCACACATTCCACCTGTCAGCTGGAGAGCAGGTCTCTGACAAAGGCAAGGAGGCTTTTCTTATCAGCTAGATGAAAGTGGTTTTCTAAAAGAGGGTTCAGCTAAAGTGCATGTTTTATATCACAGGGAATTTAAAACAGAAGCCTGGAACAGTTTTACTTCTCCCTTGCTAATGCTGATGCTTGTCATCATGTACCAGTCACAGAAGCTGAGGAAAGAGGGGGCCTTTCCTGGGCAACACTGCTAAGACCAAGGCATGGCAAGGACAGACATCCACAGCATGGACTCTGCCAAGCCATTTGGGCTAGTCAGAGACTCAGTTTAGTCCTTGAAAAAAGGATTCACATACAAATGAGCAAGAGGGCAGGCACAAATATCTCAGTGTACTTACAACACTGAGAAATCAAAACTCAGTGTGCCATAAGCCAGCCTCAAGTTACACCAGGAAAGGTTTAGGCTGGGTATCACGAAAAATTCCTCATTGAAAGGGTTGTCAAGGACTGGAACAGGCTGCTTAAGGAAGTGTTAAAAAAAAATGTGTGGATGTAGCACCTGAGGAGACAGTTCAGTGATAATGGTGCAATGTTGAGCACTGGACTTTGGGATCTTAGAGGTCTTTTCCAACCTTAGTGTTATCATGATTCTATAAAATAGCCAAGAGAGTGTCATGAACCCTTAACTGAGCCATCATCCAGGTACTTCCCAGAGGAACCTCTTGCCAGGAATAATGAATTTGATTTTAAAAGGCTTTTACTCATTCTGGTAAGGCAGCTACTAAGTCTGTGTTATGTATCACTGCTTAACAGTGGGTTTAAGGTCTCGCCAAAAAGTGTGTAATCATAAGTCTGAACAGCTATAGCACCTGGCAGTCAGTCAGCTCCTTCAGTGATAGCCAAATCCTTTCTCAAACATCAGCAATTTGGAGCTAAAAGGAAATGGATGTACTCAACACAACCCTTTGAACACAGCTTCCCTCTAAAACCTGAAGGGATGCTTCATTTCATCTCAGGACCTCTAATTAACACTGCACCTGCATTCTACAATTAGGCAAAGATAAAATTCATCATGTGAATGGAAACCAACTCCCAGGAAACATACAGGGAGGCTGGGATAACCATCTGGAATTTCACACACTGGTTCAGACCAATTGATTAACACCAGCAGTGAAGTGGTACAGAGATCATGCTTTGCAATTAAATTGTTTATCCTCCTAACAAGCCAAGTAGTTTGATTAACCTGGACAGTAACAGCACAGCTCTGGCCAGAACAGGAAGTACCAAGGTAACAAAACAATCATAAATGTCATGCTGCTTCAACTTTATTTTTGATGCATCCTACTCTTGCAAAATCCAGCCCCTTTCCCAGCTCTTTAGTACAGGCTATAGCACCTCTCCCTTTAGTTGGTCAGTGCCTGTCCTTACTGTGACTATTCCCTTCCTACACAGCCTGACTCCATATCCCCTCACTTGGAAAACCCTGTGTCAGGTCCCTCTGCTTCTTCACGTCACTCATCTTCACTCTGGCAAGGTGAATGGGCAAGTAACAACCCTGGTTTTTAAGCCTGAGACAGATTTACAAGCCATCTCCCTTTCCCTCTTCCCTCAATGTCACTTAGGCATCCTGTTTCAAGAAGCTTCTTTGTTCTGTCCATCCTCCTCCTGCCTGTCACCTGTTTGAAGGTGATGCCTGCTCCTTCCCCATGTAGGCTTTGAGGGGTCAGAACCAGCAGAGCCCTCCTGCCCTGCTCAGCTGCCAAGATTTAAACCAGGTCTGGATCTAAAATGCGGCCTTCCAGTACTTAAAGGGGCTTGTAAGAAACAGGGAGAGCAACTTTTTACATGGGCAGATAGTGATGGTATGGTTTTAAACTACAAGAGGAGAAACTTATATTGACATTAGGAGGAAATGATTGACTGTGAGGGTAGTGAGGCCCTAGTAGAAGAGCCCAGAGAAGCTGTGGCTGCCCCTGGGAGTGCCCAAGGCCAGGCTGGACAGGGCTTTAAGCACTCTGGGATAGTGCCCACAGCAGAGTGTGGAAATGGATAATCTTTAATGTCTCTTCACATTTTGTGATGTGGAAGAACTGAGACTAATAACTGTCCCAGCCATTGCTTTTCCAGGATGTCAGCCCAAGGCTGACAAGAAACTTTGCACAGAAATTTTAATGGAAACAAACTTCATGAGCTTAAATTGCAAACAAGGTCCTTCTGTAGCAAGTGGTAGGCAAGCTTCTGTAAATAACAGCACTGTCTACTTAATCAAGTTTCTTTTGGAGTCTTCAATATTATAGCAATGCCTCTGCTGTCATTCCTGGAAACAAATAAAGAAAAACTTACTTTTAAAGTCTCCTTCCCACCACCTTGTGCAAAACACACAATTGGGATCTTCCCACCATAATTAGATTCTGTGAAATATGCCAAAAGAAAAAAAAAAAGAAGGAAAAATATTAAATCCATCAATGCAGTCTGAATAACTTATTTTTTCTGAGTACAATGAAAGAATCTCCAAGCCAGTCATGCAAATACTAGTTTGCTGTTGATTTTGCCAGTTACTAACAGCTTTTTAACAAAACCTCAGTTTTTCCTAACATTCTGCATGGCTGACTTCAAAGACCCTTCTCCCTTCTAGAAATTCTAATTTTTGCTATCTATGAAGTCCTTAAAATGGAATTTTATTGTATTTATCCACTCCTTTGACTATCTTGAGTCTCAGTAAAAGGTTCTTATTACAAACTCAAGATACAGAAAATTTGAATTCACATATTTAATTGTAAAAGAAAAGGAAAGAATTATATAACTCTAGGAGCTAGTGTTTGAAACATTTAAAAAAAAATAAAACAAAAAAAACCACCACAAACTCTAAACAACAACACACACCCAAGAGCTTTTTAAGAATTTCCTGCTATGGCCTTTGATTTCTTTTTTTCGCTTTGGTAAAGAAGTGGGTGAAAGAAATTATTTAGCAGCAGGTTGCAGGCAGCTCATTCACCTCATAAATAAATAATTTCAGCTCCTGTGTAACTGTGCTCCAGCTACCCAGAATTCAGTAACAGGTGGGATGTTTATAGAAGAGTCAGCTTCCAAGAGAAGGGCTGAGCAGCTGAAATGAAGCCTTTGCTGTGACACAAAGGACACGCAGAGAGGAAGGTGAGGGAAGGTGCTGCTCCTGAAAGAGCTCCAGATGCATTTCAATTAACACACTGATCCCTTCCAGCTCAGCAACCACAGGATGCTGCCACTACTTCCTTATTCCAAGAAAATCCCAGGGGATCAGCCCCAAAGCATGCAAATAGGAGGATACCTGGGATGATCCTTTCTGAAATGTACTTCTCCAGCTGGGTCCGCACTTTGGCCTCGATGGTGGGGTGCCCGTGGGTGCCATTATCCACCAGCAGGAGATGGGTGTGGTTGTTGTCCAGGCAGTACAGGGGGTCTCTCTTCAGGTCATCCATGATGTAGTGTGCTAAGTAGCTCCCCTAGGGGCACAAGCACAGCATTGGACAGAGACTCAAGGACAAGGACACAGCCACCTTTATTTGGTGGGATGATTTCTGAGATGTGTTCTGTCATGTTTGAGGAACAAGAGACAAGGGGTGCTACCCCAGTGTATCTGACAGGTAGGATGGCAGTGTCAATGAAGACCCTAAGCAGCAGTTACCACATGCCTTAGCTCATGGGAATCCCAACTGTGGGGGTGTGAGTGCCCAGGGATTTCAGAGCTGGAATATCCATGGGAGTGATTATTCCCTAAAGCAATGCCAGACATGGAGTTAGAGCAGCTGAACTCCCACACAGACATGCCAAAATCCAGAAGAGCTGAAATCCTCCTCTCCAAGCCTGATGTGTGTGACTAACTTGGGTGTGAGAACATTTTGCTTTCCTCCTGTTCTGGGAAAGCTCCCGACGTTTTGAGGCCAAGCCTCCTCTTTCTTTCCCCACCAACCCATCCATGTAGCACTTGAAGACATGGTTTAATGGTAAAAGTGATGGCAGTGCTGGACTGACAGCTGCCCTTCATGACCTTTGAAGTCCAAGTTTTCCAGCCTGAACTTTAAGCTCATGGATGACATTGATGGATCCCATGTTCCTTACGTCACTGTCGGCCGTGCGGATGAGGGTTTCCCGATTGGAGATCATGCCCCAGGCCGCGATGCCGATGGCCACCACATTCTCCTCGGAGCTGCGACTGATGGTGTTGTCTCTGACCACCTCCCCAATGTACTTCATCAGCCCGTAGTGTGTGCCCCCGGTGAAAATCCAGGCTCCTGGAAGCACACCCAGTCACCCACGGGGACACAGCCAAACACCTACCCTCCCACAGCATTAAAGACATAACCCAAACCCTGTTTGTGACCTTGGGGCTTTATCCTTCAATTGAACACAAAGGAGATGCGACACAACTCACCTCATGTTACCACAGGCATCCCCAACTCCCAGTGATGTAACTACATTAATGTCACACATGCCCAAGCACAGCAGCAAAACAAATGCCTCCTAACAGACACTTTGAGCTGCTGCCTCTGCACCCCTGCTGTGCAGCAGTGAAGTGACAGAGACACAGTGAAGCAGTGAAGTAACAGAAGCAGGTGATTACCCTTGGACTGGGCGATGTAGATCAACCTGCTGAATATCTTGCGCATGCGGGGCTTGAGCGCAAAGTTCTTGGCACCGCCGGTGACGGAGATGACGAGGTTTGGGGTTTTCAGGTGCCAGTGCTGGGTCATGAGATCATAGAGTGTCTCTGAGTCTGTGTCACACGACAGGCGGATGTACTTGGGGGAGAGAAAATAGGAGAGCAAATAAAGCAGGAGATGAAACGAGATGGCTGGAAACAACCCAGGGATTGCATTTTCTTCTCTGCTGCACAGCTTTGTTCCAACAGCAAGGTGATGATGAAATCCTTGCTTTTTCCTCTGCAGCACCTTCATCCTTCCCCCACAACAAGGATCCCACCCACCTTCCTCTAGAGAAGGCAAGAGCAGTGACCTTGGGCTTCAGAGGAACTCTTCAAGGATGAGCACACCACCACTATAGCAACTAACTCCAAGGGTGCTATTTAAAAGTTAGCTTATGAATCAGCAGCAGCTGATTCCCATCATTGAAGGGAGCTAATAATAATGACAGTTGTATTTTGATTACACTATTCAAATAAATTCCAGGCTCTGTGTGAGTCGTGCCCCTATCACAACATATACTCCAGTGCTTCAAGTATAACACAAAGAAAATGTGTCAAGTTTGTAGTAGTACATCTTGAGCATTCTACCAAGATGCCAAAAAGCACATAAGCAATAATGTGGCTTCAGGTGAACTCAACGTGTCTCCATTTATGTAAAAGTTTCTCTGGCCTTGTCTTGCTTTGCTATTCAAAAGCCTCTTCACAGTTTCATCACTTTTGGAAGACATTCATGGCTGCACAAGCCAAATGAGAGATTTGGAGAAAAGGAGTAGCTTGGACCCAAATCAGAGGATTTGGTATCAATTACCCAGTATTTGCAGGAGAGCAAAAAGAAAGGATTACTTCGAGGAAGAAATATCCCCACCTAGAGACACTGAACTTGAATAAAAACATTCATGTGTTCAAAGACAGGTTCACAGGAGTTAAAGCATTTAGGGCATCACAGACGATATGCAGCAGGCTCCAGCAGTACACAGGAGAGCTAAGAGACTGCCACAGCTTCTGCCTTAAGAAGCGTCAGCCACATGAAGCTTTGGGTGTTTTCCTGGAGAGGAGGGAGCTACCAGGAAGATTACCAGCCCACAGCAAACCCCGTCAGCTCCTCAGCAGTGGAGGAACTCGGTCGGCTCAGCCGCCTCCCTCCTCCGAAGTACAAGGATGCCATCTCCTGGTACTGCTGGATGCTGCTCCTGGACCGAGGCCGTGATTCAGGGAAGTCTTTATGGGATTTGGGCTCCCACAACATTAATTGCAGTGACTGCAATGCTGTGGGTCTGATCAGCACAGCAGAAACAAAGAGCTCAAAAGCTGGACTTAAGAGAGGGTGAGATTTTATGGAATCCCAGAGAGCTTTGGGCTGGAAGGGAGCTTAAAGGCCATTTAGTCCCATCGCTGCCAAGAGCATCTTCTGCTACCCCATGTTGCTCCAAGCCCTGTCCAACCTGGCCTTGGACACTCCCATGGATCCAGGGGCAGCCACAGCTTCTCTGGGCACCCTGTACCAGGGTCTGCCCACCCTCCCAGGGAACAATTCTTTTCCAATGTCCCATCTAACCCTGCCCTCTGGCAGTGGGAAGCCATTCCCTGTGTCCTGTCCCTCCATGCCTTGTCCCCAGTCCCTCTCCAGCTCTCCTGGAGCCCCTTTAGGCCCTGGAATGGACTCTAAGGTCTCCCTGGAACTTTCTCTTTTCCAGGATTAAGCACCCCCAGCTCTCCCAGCCTGTCCTCAAACCTCTTTATGGATCGGTACACATTTCTGCTCATCTGTCCTAAAAAGCACAGTGCAGAGTATAAAACTTCCCATCCCTCACTGATGATTGACAGCAGTTCTTAGGTCACCCTGAGTTTGAAGTCTTCCCTGCTGCTCACCAACAGAAAATACTTGGCAATCTCCAGGAGCAGCAGGTGCCTTGCTGTGTAGGGAATAAGAACAGGAACCCAGCCAAGATTCCAATGGGATGGACTAGGAGACTTTTGTGCAGTTTTTGGACAAAGTATGCTCTGAAATATTCACAGAGGCCTTGAGAGCCTGCACGAAACAACTGAGGGCAGATGAACCTATTTCCAAAGTTGGAAGTGGGGAAGACACAGGCTAAGGAAAGAACATTTAACTTTTGAGAAGTCTGAAATATTGCAACAGAGCAAAGCACTTTTTGTTCCAGGACAGTCACACAGCAGCTTGCAAAGTAATACAAAGGTAAAATGTGCATATCAAAAAATATGTGAAGTACATGGATCTGTTTAAGTGTGATTTGAAACTTTCAGTCTCACTTCCCACTCAAATGCCTCTTATTTATGCTACTTTGCATAAAACAAACCAAATTAATTTACATAGCAGGCTCTGATTTTCCTCATTTATTTTGATTGTCCCAAGCAATCTGCACTGGTGTTGAATATTAGCCATTCAGAGGAGGCAGATGAGCTCAGCCACATGCTCCTCACAAGCATTAGTATAAATCACTAAAAACAGGAACAGCAGCTATTTTCTTCTTCCCATACCTCCACTGTCCCCATTCAGAGCAAAGACACGAGGGGAAAAAAAAAAAAACAAACCAACAAATGGAATAAAACTTTTAAAGTTCAACAGATATCTTACATCCCTCCAGAATTTACTCTCCCTGTTGCATCTCCACCCTGGGAAATACTCAATATTCAATTGTTTAGAGGCTTGAGCAAGCTGCTCTATGTGGATATAAAATAATCCTTGAATATCACCCTCATTCACCCATTCTCCTGCCTGCCACTTCCATCACCAGCTTAACCAACAGATAACACAGAAGGAATGATCCTTTGTTACCTATTTTCAGGGCCTAAGAGACAAACTCATCCTTTTGTAGCCTAACTCCTGCCATAAGAATATAATCCATTTCACCTTCCTTGCTTTTGAGGAGCTTTTACTGATACTTAACAGGGGCCTCATGCACATCCTTAATATTTCCACTTACCTTTCCTCTTTTTCCCAAGTTTTCAAACTGGATGTCCCCAAAGGCATCAGTAGGGAGCTCCTTTGTGTGCTTCTTGTAGTTCCATTTTTCAGTGGTGTTAACCTGGGTGCCCTCTATATGCTGATTTTCCGGGTATCCACATTTACATAAGTTACCCCTGAAAGAAGTGTAAAGAGACATGAGACCCCTGAGGAATCCTGAGCACAGAAAAGCGAGCACTGCCAGCTAGGGAAGCAGCAGGTGGAGTTACAGAACCAGTTGTATGTGGGACTCCACTGGGATTTACCACCTGACAAAGCAGAGCAGCACCTGATCCTGCTTCCTCCCTCACAACCTGTTCTGCCTAGCACTGGGAAGTGGAACACAGCTCAGAAACCAGGCTGTGCTGAGGGATGAGCTGGCACCTCTGGACGGGCCTTACCTAAGTGTCAACCAAGGGTCACCAGTGGTGCAATGTTACACTCTGCAACTGGGCATGGAAATGAGGAAATTGAAGCAAAATATGGCACCAGTGACCTCACCTGCTGCTAAACTGAGGTGGACAAGTGGTTTCCTCCCCTTTTTGTGCTCTTAACAACATAGGATGAGTTCACTGCATTTCCTCTTCCAAGGCGCAAGTGACAGGATAAGAGGAAAAGACCTCAGGTTGTGCCACAGGAAGTCGCAATGAATTAAAGGGAAAAAAAAATCATGGAAAGGGCTGTCAGGCACTGGTACAGGCTGCCCAGGGGTGTGGTGCACTGACCATCCCTAGAAATGTTCCAAAAATCACATGGATGTGGCGCTTGTGGACATGGTTTAGTGGTGGTGCTGGGCTGACTTGATTTTAAAAGTCCTGTCCATAGCCCATATTCCTGTTTCCTCAGAGGACATGGAGCAGGGCTAACTGCTTGTCTCCTTTCGAAAGGTTTCTTTCTTGCTCTACCTTGCAAATGAAACCAGCTTACCTTAAAAATATCTAGACAAAAATAACCCAGCAGCAAGTTCTGCATTCTCTCCCAGAGGACTTGCAGGAAGAGAAGCTGATGAGAACCAGCTCCTCCATCCTTTGCTGGTGCCTTGCCAGACATCCCATTTTTTGTGGCAGAGGAGGACCTAAGTGAGACTTTCTGAAATAGGACTAATTTCCCTCCCTCTCTCTGAGGCATTTTTCCTCCCAGGTTCAGAGAAGAGTGGTGTCAGAGAGCCCTCAGAGCTCAATATTAGGATTTCTGCAGCTATATTAGTTTGATCACTTTTCTCCTGAGCCTAAAGAAAAACAAACTCAAAACCACAAAGCAATGTTATGGTCCTCAAACTAGCACGGCAAAGAAAATGGGGCCAGTTTAAAATATTGTCTTAAGAGAACATCAGCCTGAGCAAAACCTAGTGCACCTGGGTAACATGTGCATGAAACTTGTGGTTTGGGTTTAAAAGGAAAATTTAAGTTATGCAAACCTCTGACAAATACCTTGTCATACACCAATACCAGTGCTGCATCCTCCTATATATTGCCCCAGTTTTCTTCAAATATGGAATTTGATATTAAACCCTGTGGTGGAGCTGCTGGAATATCAGAGCTCTAGTTTGGCATCAAGTTACTTGTGGAGTAACAAACAAGGGGACCAAGATGAGATTGCACTGCTAGGTCCAGACTCTGAACAAAAAACCCCAAAACTTTACTCTCTGCCTTTGCAGACAGAAATATCCTCCTACCAGCCTCCTATTCTTGAAAAACAAGAGAAAAGTATCTCCTTACATTGACTTCATGTCTTTTGTAAAAAAGACACATTCTCTCTTCTTAAAGTTTTCTTGAATGAAGTTGGCCAAATCCTGGAAAATAATTTTCAAAAGTTTATTTCTGATAACTCACAAAACAGGAGAGACCTCAATAACAGCACAGTCTGTGAACACAACAATACTGCTTAAAACACTACGGCAAACATTCTTCCCAATAGTAAAAGAAATAAAGATTAAAAAGAGAAGACAGTAAAGTTTTTTAGGGCAGGGGTTATTTTAATTCAACACACAAAGACCCCAGCAGGCACCCAGAACAACTTCATGTCCTCATTTATGGGAGCTCAGTGGAATGAGAAGTCTCTCCAGCTTGTTTAACCATTAACACTCCTATTAACCTTGAAACTCCCTGGAGAAGCTTTCACATTCAGGGAATGCAAATTCATCCCTAATCTGCAAAGAGGAATTCTCACTTGCTGATAAAGGGTTGGGGGTTTTTGTTAGATTTTTCAAGCACAGGTTAGATTTGCAGGGCAAGATTTCACTTGAGACACAAAGGGAAGACATGCAGCTATGGTTTAATTCACCCGTTTGTGGTTAAACAGCAGGTAGAAGTTATTCCAAGCAGAAAAAAAACCATTACAAGCATTATATCCAAAACAAGGAAAATGGAAGGGAATGCATTCAACTGGTAAAAGTCACAACTTGCAAGACCAAAAAAAAAATAAAAGGAGGGAGAGGCACTTGCTAGAGTCCTAAGAACTGGCCATCAAGACCTTCTGCAAACCCATGAGGAGCAGGGAATCTGTCACAGGACTGCTGGAATCAGCAAATCTTTCAGGCTTGAAAGGATGTTTAACAGAACCACATGTTGGCTGCCTTGGCCATCAAGCTGGTAGAAGAGTTTGGGGTGGTTCTTTATACAGAGAAATTTGCCTCTTGCTGACACACAGAAAAGGGTTCAAAATCAGAAGTTATGAAAAAAACACAATAAAGAGCTAGAGGGTTCAAAAGGAACACAGGAGTAAGAGTTTTACTGTGTCAGCTGCTGCTTGAAGGTCACTGGTGTTCTAAGTACATATTAAGGTATTGGCTTTTTGCAAATATTAAAGTGAATATTGTATGTATAGCGCTGAAATGGTTTTTAGGATAGTTTTCTTTAAAAGTAACAAACTAATAAAGTGTCTTTGTAGTAAATAAACTACCTGCTTAATTAAATAACACCCAGTGAAGACACCTGCTACTAATATACCAGTTACCATCACATCTGTAAAAAAATTAAAAACAACAGCCCTAATACAAAAAAAAAATCACAACCTAAAAAACTCGCATGCACTAAAAAAAAAAAAAACAAACTCAAAAAGTAGCCATGTAAAATAATTCCTAAAATATAAAAAAATAGTTTATAAAAAAGTTTAAAAATATATAATAAGTCTATAAATACACAACAGGCTAATAAATTTAAGGAGTGTCTCCAGAACAACGGTGTGACTCCTCCCAAGCACCAGCATGTACCAGGTACTCACAGCATCGCTGCAAGCCACGTCTATGCTGCGAGACATGCTGGAATAGAGCAGCCTGGAGCTCTCAAAATTGCCATTTCTTCGGTGTCTCATGCTGCCCATGGAAACCTGGAAAAGCATGGTAGAGGGGGAGATGGAAGAGCACCAGACAACAGCAAGGGCACTTTGTGCCCTGGCAATGCAAGGAAGAGGTTACTTAAATCCAGCATAAAGAATTAGGAAGGGTATTATTCCTAAAATGTGAAACAAAAAGTCAGAAAAAATATTTCCTGTTATTTCATACCACAAAAAGGCTTGATTTTATCTTTCCTCTCTCCAAAAGAGCCGCAAGTTCTTGTTTGCCATCCCATTCAATCCATTCCCATATTTTGACTCTTTTGTCTCTGAGCAAGTTCATGGCTTATATACATGAGCTGTCCTTAATCCAATGTATTTACAAATTAAAGAGGATATTAAGAAGAAACACTTCAGGCACAGAGGAACAACTTCAGTGTCAAAGCAGCTGGTCCAGGAACTTAGAAGAGTAGCACCTGCCACTGATCCCACTCCTGGAACAAGGACAGTCCACATGAGCAAACAGAAGAGCAATGGATTTAAAGGATACTGGAGCCAAAAGTTAGGAAGTGACCTGTAGAAGCAAATACATTTCAACGGCCCTGTAAAGCAGATCCCTGTGTTAAAGTCACTGTCTTTGAAGGAGCATCACTGCACTTGCAGCAAAGCACAGAACAAAATAATCTATTCTAATATAAATATTTCAATTCCCTTCACACTACTCTGTGAATAATACTGGAAAAGGCCTTTTCCTGAGAGAAAAGCTGTCAGCCAGCTACCATGGGGGTCTCGGAGCCTACTTGTGTTTCCACCACTGTTTTCTCTCCTGCCTATTTCCTGGCTGTGTTCTCTGGGTTTGCCTCTGGGGGTGACACTGCCACTGCATGGCACACAAAGCACCCCTCCCAGGCAGAGCAACACTGAAGCATCACCCTGTAAATATAGAACTCCTGAGAGCCAAGAACCAGCAAGTGTGAAAATTTCCTTGAAGCTCTCAACACAGTAGGAAAGGCACAGGCAGTGGGAAGCTGCAGCTGTAAACAGAATGGTGGAATGTGATGTGAGCAAGCCCCCAAAAGCAGTAAAAAAGGCAAGTTTCCACAAAGACATGTATATTTATGTGTTATAGTTATTTTAAAATATCCTTTGAAAAACATTTCGTGTTGAGGGGGAGCATGATTGACTCTGTGTTGTTTACTGTGCATGGCAGAGGCCGTCAGCTACTTTCCCCAAATTCTGCAGCATGCCCAGGGATCTGTGTCACTCTATCACTTATTAGTGATGGAAGAAAAAAATCCCTCTTCCCAGCTCCTGTATGATACAGGAATTATTTTGACCCAGGGAGGGAAAAAACTAAAAAAAAAAAAAAAAAAAAAAAAGAGGAAAAAAAAAAAAAAAAGTCTGAAAAGTGAATGGCTGGAAAGATGGGCCCATGAAGTGGGGAACAGAACTATAGAATGAAATCCAGCTGGTGGCCAGTCACCAGTGCTGCCCCCACCAGGGCCCATTTTTATCTTCATTAAGAATTGGGATGCGGATCTGCTGGAGGGCACCCTCAGGAAGCTGCCGACACAGCTGGGGGGATGTGGATCTGCAGAGGGATCTGCACAGCCTGAGCTCAGCAAGGGCCAGGTACTGTCCCTGGCTCACAACAACCCCATGGAACACTGCAGGCTCAGGGAAAAGCAGCTGGGAAGCTGGAAAAGGCCCTGGCAGTGTTGGTGACAGGGCTGAACTCGAGCCCAGGTGGCTAAGAGGCCCCTGGCTGTGCCAGCCATGGTGTGACACAGCCCCAGGGCAGGGCCCGGCCCCTCCAGGGCTGTCCAGGGAAGGGAATGGAGCTGGGAAGGGGCTGGAGCACCAGGAGGCGCTGAGGGAGCTGGGACAGGGGCTCAGCCTGGAGAGAAGGAGGCTCAGGGAGCCCTTGTGGCTCTGCACAACTCCCTGACAGGAGGGGACAGCCAGGGGGATCGGGCTCTGCTCCCAGGGAACAGGGACAGGAGGAGAAGGAACAGCCTCAGGCTGGGCCAGGGCAGGCTCAGGGTGGATATTGGGGAAAATTTCCTTATTGAAAGGGTTGTCAGGCACCTTCCTAACCCGGTGTCACCTTCCACAGAGCCCCAGCACAGCTATTTGGGATTCTCAGCCCAGAAGAATAACAACTACCACCCCCTTTCCTCTGAAATGCCCTACTGTGTGATCTCTTCATCAGTGATCCAAAAGTGACTGAAGAGGAAAACCCAACTGACAGAGAATAAGGGACCCAAAACTGGTCAGCAATAGTAATTGATAATGTGGGAATATTTATTCCAAAAATGTTCTCTGATGGGGCAGGCTTGTCAAATAGAATAATGAGGAAAAGAATGAAGCTGTACACAAAATGCAGAGGCTCAAAGCTGGCACATATCACAGAGACATGAAAAAACACCTTGACAGTCACAGGCAGCAAGAAACTCCGTGAAACAAACTTGGCCGCTGATAAGGATGGAAATCTGAGGTTTAAGGACACAGGCAGCTGTGCACTGGGAAACATTTCCCAATTTCCTAATAATGCAGAAAGCAATTCTGAATATTTCATATTATTAATGTTCAGTGTAAAGATGGTTTTAAAGCTGTAATTCAAGATAAAAGCCCCACAGAGGGAAATTACATTTACATCTGGATCTACGCAACTTATTTATTGACAGGTTTACTTCCATTGTTGATTTGTTTAATAAAGTTTAACATCAGAAAAGTGACTATGGACATAACTATACAGAGAGGAGATTAAAAGGAAACAAGTGCATTAAATTATTAATTCCAAACACTACAGGATTTCAAGTTTGCCTTGCTGCTTTTGTTAATAATTGATAAGAACAATGTGCAGCAAACAAACTGAAAAAGTTAGAGAGTGCAAAGAGCCTCCATGAAAACCTGGTATTTAATTTCAGATTTTGAAAAACCTCACTAATAGCACAGTGTTTAGCTGATACCAGTCAGCAATGCTCATTAACTCTATGAGTGTTGGATATAACACAGCAATTATACAGATTTTCAAAGATGCGACACAGCTGTAGTCTACAGAACAAGCAAGCCATTCTTTTCTATCATATTTCCAACCTATTAAATTATATATATAAGATTTTAAACACATTTAAGCACAACTTCCTTAAAACATAGCATATTAAGAATAATAATCATTGGATAAGCTCCAAAATAATCCTCTAGAGTGTTAGACTGTAACTTCCACAGCAATTCAAGGAGCATATCCATAGAAATCTTCAGCCTGGGATGACTTTGAAGAAGGGGAAAAAAAGATTAAAAATATCTAGTTCTAAAGAGACAAATTAAGAGGCTTTTAGAAACTCACTGCACCTGAAAAAGCAAGACCAGCTCCATTCTCAGGAAGCTCCCACATAAACATAACCAATATTTGCATTAAGAATTCCTGACATTGGCTTTAGATGAAACCTCTCCAACAGCAGAGGATATCATGAAACTTCAGCTGCAGTTGCTCCCACAATTCCAGCAAACTCAAAGTACATTTTCCTAAGGACAGAAAACCCAAAGTTTCATCAGGAGCACAGACTTACCACAGTCTCCAGAATATGCCCCAGAACTCCTTCTGCAATCATGACTCCAAGAGGAAGGCTTTGAAATACCCAAGCTGGCAAAGCCCCTCCTTTATCTGTGTCATGCCTTCGTTTTAAGGGAGGGAGGGATCATGGCCAGAAGCAAGGAACAGCAGAATTATTCACCACTTCCTAATGATGAAGGCTTAATTGCAGCAGGGTACAGGGAATAGCAGCTGTGGGTTATTTGTAAGAGAGATGTTGTCCCACCTGCTGCTCATGGGCTGCAGGAACAGATAACACCACAGCTCGTTTGTGGCACCAACAGCAACAGTAAAAAGCCAGAAGTAAAAGAAAACACTTGTGGGAATAAATAATTAGATTTTAATGTAGCAGGAGATAATGAAGCCACTGTAAAATCAACACCTATTAATCTAATTTATTACAAGGTTGTTGAAACACTCTCGAGTGCAATAGAAGATTTTTGAAGTGTTTTTACTCAACAAAAATCAGACTCAGTTCCTTAGTTTTTTGTTTAACATCCAGCATGGAGTAATCTGATTTTCTCCTGCCGTGGACTTAAAGCTTTTCACTCGGGTAAAACAATTTCTATTGCTGTGATATTCAGTGACTCCTTGGAGAGATGGATTTGTTCCCAGGCCACCTTCCTTGCAGAAAGCAGTGCTATCCCATTTGCTGCTGGAGAACCCCCTACACAGCCTTTTAATCACCCAATTTGGACCACTTTAGGCCAGGCTGGACAGGGCTTAGAGAAACCTGGTCTAGTGGAAGGGTCCATGCCCATGTGAGGGGATGTAAAATTTGAGTTTTGAGGTCCCTTCAAACCTAAATTATTCCAGGATTTTAAGCCTCAGAGTCATCTTTACTTCTGTGATGGAAGGTAGGTTTATTTCTCTTAAATTTCACATTACCTTGGCATATACACATGTGCATTTTCACAAATTATCACTTAGGGGCTTCACCCACATGGCAGCATCTAACAGCTCCCTAAAATGCATGTGTGTTGAGCCCAAAGACAGAGCACATCCAGGGGTCCACTGCTCCTAAGGAACATAAAGAAAACACATATCAAGGACTTGTAGCTAAACCTGAGAAGGAGCTAAATAGCTCCTGTGCATTTTCTGGCACCCTGTTTCCCTAAAGCAGAGTTTTCATGGACAGCAGCACTATGATCATTCAGCAACATTCCCCAAACATTAATCTTTACTGTGGTTTATACCTGCAGATAGTCCGTCAATCACTGTCGGGTGAAACCTGCCTGACTGGTAACTCAAGAAATGTAACTGTTCAGTACATAAATGGAGAGCTCAATTATTCCTTTTGACATATTAGTGCACAGTTGAGGAAAAAACTCTTCTGCCTGGTCCTCTTAGGTAGAGCAAATCTGGAAAAGAGACAGATTTTGGGTGGCACTTCATGGTTCTCAAGCAAGAAACTTGGTATCCCAAACATAAGTAAAAAATGTTCTCTCAAAGTTTTTAAGGTAAGGATAATCAATATTTTCCAAAGATAAGAGCACCTCCATGGGCAATAATTCACACTTCCCACCATTCCTGCATTGTTGGTCTGAGAATACATGTACAGGTATTCCAAATGTACAGGAATATGTTAACATTTACTGTATTCCAGCAAAATCAGGGCTGACTCCAGCAGAGAATTCAGTAAGAACTTACCAAACTACACAGCACATCCTGTGTCTCCCAGTTCTCAGAGTTATGTAACTCTGGGTTTGGACTAGAGAGAGCTATTTGTGAGCAACCAAAAGGTGTTGCTATGGATCCTGGCCAAAGAGCTCCATATCTTCCTGGTGAGCGAAGTAAAAGCTGTCATCCTTAGGATCTGAATCTTTGTTATCTATGCAGGAATCAAAATGCAAAAAGCACTTGTATTACTAAGAAGTGGAAATTCACATAGATAAAAAAAATATTTTCCATTGTATTGAGAGCAGTGAAGAGACTGTGAAGAAAAAAAAAAGATTCTTCTGCATCTGAATAAGCCTTCTGTTTTTTTCAGAAAGAAGTAGAAAGCCAGAGAGCAGATTTAAGGAAAATAGTGCCTGAAGAGCTACAGAGATTAGAGAGCACTGTGCAGAAAAAAAGGTAAAATGGGATTTAATTCAGTGGCAGGCAGTAAATCACTTTCTATCCCAGAACCTCTGAAAGCTTGAGAGGGGCTTTTTATGGGTGAAGGCAGAATTTACAATGTACTTGTGAAGTCTAGTCATGTCACAGAATCCCAGAATGATTTGGGTTGAAAGGGACCTAAAAGCCCATTCCATTCCATTCCATTCCATTCCATTCCATTCCATTCCATTCCATTCCATTCCCTGTCACAGGCAGGGACATCTTCCACCACCCCAGGTTTCTCCAAGCCCCAATGTCCAACCTGGCCTTGCACACTTCCAGAGATCCAAGGGCAGCCACAGCTTCTTTGGGCACCCTATGCCAGGGCCTGCCCATCCTCCCAGGGAAGGATTTCTTGCTATTATCTCACATAAATCTCTCTTCTCTCAGTTTAAAACCATTTCCCCTTGCCCTATCACTACTCCCTGATATTAACACTCCTGTAGTGTTTATCTTGGGGATTGGAGGTGGTGGGGGAGTGTGTCTTTTTAAAATTCAATTCATTTCAGTTCACCATACCAAGCAAACCATCCTGGGATGAGTGCTTTGAGATCACCATGACTGGCCACTAAATCCCTTTTCAGGAGCAAGGTTATTTTGACTAAGCTTTGAGCACACATTGTAACCACCTAGTGGAAGGTGGCCCTGCCTATGGCAGAGGGTGGAAGAAGATGAGCTTTAAGGTCCCTTCCAACCCAAACCATTCTGGGATTCTGTAATTATTACCCCACTGTTTCAAGGCAATGTCTCACTGGAGATTTGTACATGGGGTTTCAAAGCTTAGGCTCCACAGAATCCAATAGTTAAAAGTGTGATGGATCAAATAAGCCAAAAAACCCTAATACTTACTTTGTTGAGTGCTAATCATGACCATTCCTTCATCTCAACTCTCCCCATGGATTGCCAGAGAGAACAAAATGTCAAAACACTGTCGTAGAACAGTCAGGGTACTTGCTAATTACAGCAGCTCAAACAAAGCATTACATGGAGATTCACAAAGAACATTTCTATCCCCAAAATCCCTCTGGATTTCTCTTGCTTTGGCTGCAAGCTGTTAACACTGCTCCTGTTTCTGAGCAGGAGACTGTGACTGATGCAGCTGCACACAGAATTCTATTTGCTGTGCATGACCTGCCTTCTGCACCCCTTTACTGCCTGTACAAAAATCCACTTCTCCCCTTTTTCAAGCTGTAGAAGCCCATCTTGAACAGTAATAGCAGCTTGTGTGGCTCCTCACCCTTTTTATGTTGGGATTTTGGATTCATAACCTGAAGGGAAACTATAAGATAACACTTGAGCACTAATCCTTAGAAGCACCTTGAACATAATGAGCATGAGCACAACAGACCTGGGGTAAAATATAGAAAATTATCTGCCATAATAATACAGGCAAATTGTTGTCTTAATTTTGTAAGGCATTTTATTGTGCCTTATATGAAGGCACAATAAAAAGTGAGGAGCCCCAGAAGGTCTTCTTCAGGTAAAGCAAGGTCAGCTACACAAACTAGACCTGAAACTACCCAAAGTATAAGTGGGATAAGTCCCGTTACATACAAATTTGGCAACAAAAGCACAGACAGCACAACTTCTTTGGGGTTTGGGTCTTTGAAAATCTTGGAAAAGCCTAAAGAGCAATTTTCTTTGGTAATAACTGCTCAGGTTCAGTGTGCAGGCTTTCTGGTTCCTCCTTTCTTCTGCATTCAGGAAGGCAGGTGCACTGCTGGAGACAACCCAAGTTTCATAGAAGATCCCAGCTCCAGTGACTCTTACTCATTTTGAATGGCAAATATTGTAGAATGGCATATTTCCATCTGTCTGCTCAAGTCACAGGGATTTTTGATTTAATATTAATTACTGAAAGCAGTTTTTAGCCGTTTACTGAAGGATGTAACAGAGCATTCCATCAAGCCCTCAGTGACACACTAAAGGACACGCCAAAGAGAAAAGAGAACACAGGCTAGTGCAAAATAGCAATATTTTGACAATCTGTGATGTTTGAACTGTTCAAAAAGGAATTTTTAACGGAATTTAAATCTATTAGAAGCACTTGTAAGTAGTCTGAATGTCAAACTAGTCTCGCTGAAAGACAAAAGTCTCCTGGAAAATTTAAGTGTGACCCTGTAGAGGTGAAGGCCTAATGCTGTGGGGCCTTGAAAATGGGGATACAGCAAAGCAAAGAGCTGTGGTCCTGCCCTCCCTCATCACCCATCCTGCTGTCCACAAGCATTTAAAACCCTTTTTCACAATTTACATTCCTAAATGCAGACACTTGTATTTCCTTTCAGTGTGAGAGTGCATTGCATTTGAAGAACAATTAAATCATTCCGATGTGCATGTCAGCCCAGAAAGCTCTGAAAGTACATTTTGGTGTGAAATATTAATAGGTAGGAACAGAACACTGGCAGATTCTTTCTGTAAAAGCCCTAAAAATAAAAAAAAAAAAAAAAGAAATCCACCAGAAAGAATTATGTAATTTTCAGAATATCAGTGTTGAGTGACTAGAAATTGTGCACCTCGGGCTTTTATGCACTTTATTTGATGGAAATGTTCTGAGAAAGTGTTCATCAAGCTTTAAAAATGAGGAGAGGTGAGGAGAGGAGCTGAATGCTTGAGATCAGCTAAAAAAAACACCCAAAACCCAAACAAAAAGCAATAAGAAGGCTCTAATCAACTCAGCAGTCAACTGGAGACTCACTTCCACCAGTTTCAATGCAGTAGACTCACATCTTCGCTACAGCTCCATGGATTTCTTACAATTCAGCTAGGATCAAAATTAAAATGTGCATTAATCCAGAATATTCCAATTGGTGACAGTCACAGGAACATCTCAGCAACCAAAATTTTCAAAACTAAAAAAATTTCAAATTTAAACTAATAATTTAAATTCTTTTCATTTCTGCATCAAAACTCGATGAAAACCACCTTCATAAAAAGGAAGGACACGTTTCAGTAACCAAATATATTTAAGGAAATATACTTATTTAAGGAAAATGCCAAGTTCATTAATTTTTAAAGACTCATGGCAATATTGTTGCATGATTCAGAGTATTATCCTTAGTAAGAACTGCTGTCACTCATTGTTGTAAAGTACAGAATTCAGCCAAACTATGTAATCTTTCTGCTTTAACAGTTTATGCATAATTTCCTGTGCCTATTTTACATGCACTGAGATCATATACAGAAATCAAAGCCATACAGCACAAAGACAAGTGGTAACACCAAAGGAAAAGCTCTCAAATGTTCATTTAATCCAAAGAAACTCCTCCAGTGAAGAAGTACATCTGTTTCCACAGAGCCATATGACTAAAACACACTGTCAAATTCATCTAATATTCAGTGAAAATTAACATATGCTTGGGACTATTCCAGTCTCTATTCTCTAGGAGCTGGGTGTAACATGCAAACCTTGCACATCTATTCCAGTCTCACACCACTCTGTGGGTAATGGTGTGTGTCAGCAGCAGGCAGTAGATGATCTCACCCAAAAAAACTACACTTAATCAGATATCCAAAGATATCTTAGGTAAAATTATTTAACCCATGGAAATCAGAGTTTTCAGACTAAGTGGGAAGGGACCTCTAGAGGTCCAAATAAGTCAGAACTAAACCACACATGACTCAAGAGCTCAAAGAACATAAATCCCTCAGTCTCTCCAGAATCTTTTCTAGTGCTTGAACAACCTCAGGTATTTTACTATAAGAAAATTCCAGAATGGTTTGGGTTGAAAGGGACCTTAATCTCACCTTCCACTATCCCAAGCTGCTCTCCTATTTATTCCTTTTCTCCAGCTTCTGTCCAGTGCCCCATTCCTGCACACCTCAGACACACCTGGATCCATTTGCTCTCCACATTCCCACACCAGAAAGTTGCAGATACAACGAAGATCCCAGAGCACATTTCCATCTCAAGCTCTTCTTGGGCATTGGGGTTGGAACAAGATGATATTTAAGGTACTTTCCAACCAGGAAGATTCCAGGACATTTTATTCACCTAGGACAGGATCAAAAACATGCAGTCAGGCATTAACAACCCTCTAGCTAAGCTATGGAAAAAAACCCTTCAGCTTTTAGGAATATGCTGCCTGTTCACCAGGTCAAGGAGATAACTTCTACAGGTCCTGTTGGTTTCTGTTTTCCTGCTGCTACAGAAGAAATTGGGGCAGAAATAAAGAATCATCAACCCCACGGAGATAATACTAAGACTGTGCAGGAGAAATGCTCAGCTGGAAAGTGTGGTTGGAAATCAAGTGAGCATTCATCCCAGATCCCTCTGAACAGCTTGCTTTCTAAAAATAAGAGAACAAGAGGCCAAGGACACCTCTGAGTTTTGAAATTAAAAGTCTGGATTTAGTTGAACTTGTTGAAATAGGAAGCAATGAAAAACTAAGTGTGAGAGAGTTCAGAGATGAAAGCAACACAAGAATCCTTCCAAATTCGTAGGCAAAAAGTAAAACAGCCACACTCCAGGTCTGAGGTAGGAAAACCCAGCTGAAATGTTCATTTTTAGTGGTCTTCACACAGAAGACCCAGCTCCTTGAAGGCTCTACAATGCTTTGCATTACTTAATAATTTGTTTTCAGCACACCTGCTGCTGGAAAATTTGTTTCAGAAAAGTAAGAGGATGGGAGGAAACTGTTTCCAAGAAATTTAGCTCAGGTCACAGTCAGCAAGAACTGGCTTGTCCCCCTCTACCCCAAGATGGGAATGTGCAGGAAAAGTTTTGAGCTAAAAAGAGTCTTGAAAAAGGAAGCACTAAAGGTAACAGAGTTAGCAGCTCTGACAAGAATTTCAGCACACAGGGAGAGGAGGAAGAGATAGAGTCAATGGAAAAAAATCCCCTGGAGGCTGAGGTCAGACTGATTAAGATGCTGTTTCAGTCAATATCCGCTGAAAACCATAGTTGAAAGCAAACAAACACTAAATATACTTTTTCAGAGTCTTACAAGGAAAAGACTCTCATGGAAAATGTATGAAGAAGCTTCCAAGTAATTATAGATTGGCAAAGTTGTATTTCTTTCCTTGACCATTATTTTAATTAATTATTAATCAGCTGCTGCTGTCAAGCCTATGTGCTTAAAAACACCGAGCAGTGCTTTCTTTATGAGGGGTAGTTTATCAACTTGATTTTATGTCCATCACACAACATTAAAATGAGAGGTAAGCGATTTTAAGTAAACCATGAATTGGATCCACTCACTTATACATTTCATTGCTTTCCCAAGCCCATGAGGAGCTTGGTGTCTGGGGAGGTGGGTGGCTGTGATTGACTTTGAAGGCAAGAACAGCACAAAAATGAAATGCATGACTTGTCTGGAGTTTAACTTCTGGAGAGCTTCTGCTTCTGAGAAACCCCCCAGATTTCACATGCAGCAGCGCAGGACACGGAGCATCACTTTCACCCCAACCAGGCTCTCCCTGGAGTCACAGCCAGCTGCACAAAGGGGACCACAAACACCTGTCTCACTGTCCCTGCCTGAACAGGTACCATTGACTCAGTTAATAAACATTTCAAACACCCTTTGGTCCTGCTTCCAGAATATCCATTTCTGTAAGGCTTGGACTTTTTCCAGTGAAAGTCTGTCATGTTTTGATCCTCTACTTGCCTTTTTTCCCAGTATTCTTAGCACAAGAGCAATGCAAAGCATTCACTCATTTTTTCCCCCAAGACATTTTGTTCACAAGGTTAAAGACCACTCAAAATCCCAAGAGCAGAAGTTTTCCTCCTAAGGACAGCAAGGATGTTTGAGTGTACTTTATTTATTCTGTGCTGTAGCTGTCCTGGTCCATCAGTGGCCTGTAGTGAGGCTGGAACAGCTCACTGGGTTCTGTGCTGACACCAGCCTTAGTCCCAGCTGGAAGCACAGCCTAGAAAAAGCAGCTGAAAAAAGTATCAGCTAGAAAAGATGAGGGCTGGTAAAATGCAAGTATCTTCATCCCCACAGTACATCAGTTGATGAGGGCAGGTGAGAGTGTGAGAATATTTACTCCAGCAAGGTTATCTGACTGGGGACTATGTCAGTTGAGAATTCCAAGGGGAAAAGGGAGAAACCACAAAGAAATATAGTCATAGACCTGACAAAACCACCATGAATACACTGACAAGGAACAAACCTTGGCAGTCCTGCTGATGGATGGGCTGCTCAGAAACCACAGGCACCACTCACAGCAAGATCACAATGAGGCAGGAATGGTATATGTCCCTAAAAACCAGCTCCTAGGGGACTCTAATGGGAATGAGGAGCCTTGGAAAAGTGGTGGAAAGGAACAGACTACAAAACAGGAGCAAAATTTTACCAGGATTAACCTCCCTACTTGCAATACCAAGGCCTTTAGGCTTGGCCTTGGTCTGCCTGAGGGCAGAATTTGCCTATAGATAAATAAGATTTAAAGTTACCTTCCAGGATGTCAAACCCTACAGCAAGTTTGTGAACTCAAAAGTGCTTTAAAATCTAGATAAGGCAAGGCTGAAGCTATCTGGGCTTTTTAAGGCAGAGAGATTTTAAAGGGGTGTTTACTGTGGTTGAAAAAGCTCTCTAAGGACATCAAGTCCAGTCATTAACCCAGTACTGAATGGTGTCTTTGAGCACCAAGACTGCATTGCTTTGAATACTTCTGGGGATGGTGACTCCACTCTTCCCTGGGCAACCTGTTCCAATGCCTACCATGCTTTCAGGAAGAAATCTTTCCTAATATCCAACCTGAACCTTCCCTGGGGCAACTTGAGGGTGTTTTCTCTGGTCCCACCACTTGTTACCTGGGAGAGGAGAGACCAGCTAACCAGGTAGACCAATTCTAGACTAATTTTATTTCTGAATCAGAGTAATGGTAACACAATGGGCCTTTCTTTATAACTGCAATTTTTTCAAATACGGCCAATTTTTTCAAGGTTTTTCCCTTGCCTTCCCTGCAGACATCTGAAGCCAAACCTCCTCTTTACTATTTCACTGCACTTACCAGCAAACACCCCAGATCTGGGATTTTCTCACCATCACTACATAAATTTTGCACATCCAATTCTATGTTGATTAGAGTTTGAAGACCTCAAAGAGGTTGTGGAATCTTTAGGTTATGGCAAGAGCTGTGTGCTGTGAAGACTTTTAAGAAAATAATTGGGATTATAGGTTATTTAGGAAAGCCTAGATCAGGCAGCAATTGCAGACAGATCCTACAGTAAGCAGAGCTTTATAGCCACAAAATGCTGAATTAAGGACAAAACATCCTGATACATTGCAGGAAATCCTGCCCAGTGTCAGAAAGAACTCCAAAGGAGTGAAGAACCACCCAGCTGCAGCAGTGCATGTCTGTCACCTCTTGATATGCTCCATTCATCTCCCTGCTTGCCACTGCTGCTGTGGGCTCTACAGGGAGTGGGATAATTGCACTAGTTCCTTGTTCCTCCCTTTGGAGTGGAAGGTGCAGTAGATGCTGAGATGAAGAGAAGTCAAACATGCCCCTGAACCCAATCTTGTACCTCTCAGGGCAGTGCTAATTCTTGAAGAGAGCAACAGCAGCAGTAACTCTCCAAAGATTTACAGGCCTGCAAGTTATGGGAACATCTTTTGGTCTCAGGCTCTCACCAGGACACACATCCCACAAAGACATGGCCCTGAACTTCATGAATAACTGCAATTATTGCTATTTAATAGGCCTTTAAGAGTCAGAAGGAGAAAGGCTGTGAGTACACTGACAGAGGAGGACCAGAGCCACTCACCCAGAGCTGTGGAAGGAAATGAGAAGGGTATGGAGTACTGTTAAAATATGAAAGGGATATTAAAGCCAGCTTCAATTACCTAGACTATAAATGCATATACCATCTGCTAGCAGTTTTTTGCATCTCAAAAAGGAGTCTCAATCGAATCAGCACCATTCAGCTTTTCAGACACTGCAAGTGGCAGTATTAGAAAGATCTATTCTAAACTTCCCCATCATCCCCACCTCTCCGGCTTCTCCAGCCTACCCAGATGGCTGAAACCACAAAAGTAAGGAATGTGTTTGAAACCATCACTCCCTAATTTAGGAGGGAACACATTCTTGATCAAATGAAAAAAATAATGAAAACATTTATGATTTCCAGCTTCTCTGAAGCTGCAGAGAAAGGTTTTCACTCTGACAATTTGTATTAGCTGGCCTGGAATCTGCAGGCAGCAACATTTAAGAAGTAATTTAAGCTGAAAGAGTACTTTTGGGAAAAGTGTCTCAAATATCAGACAGATCTATTAAGACAGCTCTTGACAGACTAATCTATAAGCTTTTCTTTTTTAGTGTGAGATTTGTATCGATTTTTAAAATAGCAATCCCATTACTACACATTAACAGCATGGATAAACATCTCTCCGAGTATTTAGGATTACAACAGGACAAAGACAGAATGTCAGTACAGTAATTTTCCATCACACAGTACGTGAGTTCAACCTTCAACCGGTACCTGCAAATCAAGTCCATCTCTAAAGCAAATTTTCGGCACAGCAGGGGTTCTGATGACCTTTTTTTGTTACCCAAATCCATGCTGCACTTGTGACTCTGCTCCATTCCTGGCAGTCAGCTGAACATCCTCTTATTCACCTTACTGCCTTTCCCACTGCCAGACCTGGAAATTCCCTTTCTAATGTGTCTAATTATCACAACTTTAGGAATAACAGAGGAAAACCAGGAGCAAGTGTACCTATGCATGTGGGTCAATTGGCAGGAATGCAGGAATTGGACTCCATCTCAGATGTTTTCCAACCTAAGTGAATCTGGGAAAAGAAACATCCCAACAGAAGAGGAGAGACAGGCAGTTCCCTTCATAGCAGTTTGGACTTTCAGGGCCAGAAAGACCAGACTGACTCTCCCCAGCCCAAAGGCTGCTCATGGACTTGTCCCATCATCTGTAAGACTGACCAGACTCCCAACAGCACCAGTGTCACAGCCAAAATAAACAAATGCTATTGCAGTAAATCCTGCCATTCTCTGTCCAAGAGATTCCTTAAGCTTAGCAGCCTGGTGCACCAGCCTCAGAGTAGAACACAAAATCCCAGAATGAGGTGGAAGGGTGCTTAAAGCTCATCTCATTCCAATCCCTTCTGCCACGGGCAGACACCTTCCCTATCCCAGGCTGCTCCAAACAACATCCAGCCTGGCCTTGGACACTTCCAGGGATCCAGGGGCAGCCACAGCTTCTCTGGGCACCCTGTGCCAGGGCCTGCCCGCCCTGAGAGGGAACAATTCCAATCCCAATCCCACTATCCCATCCATCCCTGCCCACTGACAGTGGGAAGCCATTCCCTGTATCCTGTCCCTTCATCTCTAGTAAATAGTCTCTCTCCATCCTTCCTGTAGGTTCCCTTCAGGATCTGGAAGGGTCAGTTATGTTACCCTGGAGCTTCTCTTCTCCAGGCTGAACAATCCCAAATCTCTCAGGCTTTCTTTCTGTCTCCACCAGTTGCCAGAGTTGTGTAACAACAACTTACCTGATTCACCCTTGATTCCAGGGTGGAATAAACCACTGTAATTTGTAGATTTCTCTCAAAATTCAATGTTTATGCCACTCATACACCTTCCCCTGAGCACATACACATTTAAGGAGTTCATTTTTAAATGAGGCTTTACAACCATGGTTTGGATGAATTTAAAGCTCAACTTGCAGACTTACAGGTGCTCCTGGCTATCAGGACATTGCACAACAGAAGGTTTGCTCAGAGGGGCACAACCCTAAAGATTGGAGCCCAGGAATGCTCAGCTGTGTAAGACCTGTGACAGTGTGGCTGAACCTGGGTCAGGTCAGGGACCATAACTTTAGATGTGGAAAGAACTAAGCTAGAGATCCATGGTGGGGCTGACTAAACTGTTCTTTGGTTTAAAAAATGAAATTGAATTAATCCAAAACATTCAAAAATATTTTAAATGAGAAAAAATAGATGATATCAAAGTATGATCTGCTAATGCTACCTGATCAATGACAGAGGAAGGGAAAATGGGAATAGAAAGAGGGTTTGCAGGGAAGTCTCTCTCCTGACCCACCGTGGAGGGTACTACCTCTCCAGCCCCAGCATTCCCAGTAATAACAGATTCCACAGTAGTGAGGGTCTCTCCAAAATGTCTTGTAGTGTTGCAGGCCTAGATGGAAGCCTTTAAAGCCACTGGACTTCACTCCTGAAGCCTTTCTTCCCCATGGGAAGGAAGCTCCATGTAAGACTGCTGCCTCCAGGCACCTCTCTTTTCCAAGTGCTGTTCCCTCTCTTCCACCTCAGACAACCTCTGCTCACATCCTGCAATTGTTTTTTTCCCAGTTCCAATCTACAGAACTGGAAAAGAGCCACAAGAACAGACCTAATTGCTGCTCCAGTTTCTCTTGGGTGGCAAATAGCTTTGAATATCAGTGGAGATGGCTTCACACATGGGCACAGCTCCAGAGCTTCCCACCTTGTTGCCACATACTTTAGCAACCAGTGCTAGTAGTGGACCTTGGGCCACCTCCACCTGGAGTGGCTGGATCACCTCAGAACCAGTACAGCTGACCTAAGGGATGGCCCACACCCTGTAGCACCATGCTCAGCCAAAAAAAAAAAAAAAAAAAAAAAAAAAGAAAGGGAATCCTTGGGGTCTTTATTTAGTTCCCCATTCTGCTGAAGAGGACAGGGAGCGAGGGTGGATCTGTGTGGGGTTGTGTCATGAGAAAGCATCACAGGGCTCCCAGGTGTTCCACCCTCTCTGAAGATGTTACCCAACACCTCAGAGCCCAGCTGTTACCTGGCTGATTGCAAAGGGCAGAGCTATGACCTTCTTCAGACTCTCAAGTGCAGAAATGTACTGACAGAACTCAGAAATTTCAGCTTATCTTCCCATTAGGGCCCAGCTACACAAACTCCCAAAACTGAGGGTCAGAGGAATATCACTTTGCTTTCTCAGTGGATTCTGTGCCCTTATTGCTGCAGACCATAATGGGAAAAAACAAAAAAAGCCCTCAAACAGCCAAGTACTAGGAAGATGATAACCTCCACACCATTAAAGAAGAGATTTGGAGGCAGGTACATATTCTACCTCATCCAGTTCTGCTGAAATACCCAAGGCTGTTACAGAGGTTCACATTAGTTCTTCCAGTTCCATCAAGAAAGAATGTTTGCATGGGCTTTGCCAAGAAAGGTGGAAAGTTCAGAGAAAAAATAAAAGAGAAAAAGGAAGAACATTCTACTGTTTCCAGAATTATTCTTACAGAGCCAGTGGAGTGGGACAGCAGAACAATACCCAGGAAACCTCTTGCTGTGCAAGGTCACTGCCACCCTGAGCCCCGGGCTGCTGCCTTCAAGAAAGCTCCTCTTGCATCCATTATTTGGACTGTGCTGCACCTCCCCCTGGCCTGGAAAGAGGAACACAGAAGGGAAAAAGGAGCTGTCCCATTCCAGGCCATACCCATCAAGTGCCTGAGCTTCTTTCTCCAAAACCTTTCTAGCAGAATACATTGAATATCCTGCAGATGTAGCAAGGTTTGAGCACAACTCTTCTTTTTTCCTGTCCCCCACCTCACTACTTACCTGTATTTCCAAATTCAGACAGCCGGCTGAGTTCTGCTCCATCTGCTGAAGAACCTGGTCTGAGAAGCTTAGGGACAACAGTAGGATATACCAGATAGAGAAACCATCAAGGGGAAATAAAATGTATAAACAGCTTCTGGAAGTCTCATTGGTTGTCACCAATGAGACTCAGGCAAGCTGGAACAGAGAGAAGTGAGATGAAGCAGGGTTAGTCTTGATCAGGGAAAACTTTTCTTGAAGCTATTTCTCAACAGAGAAGCACTAAGAAAAGCAAGCTGCAGTTTGTCTCTACTGAACCCACACAAACTGCTTTTGTGACTAAAAGCCAAACCTGTTTTTAGATATCAATACTAAAAACCCACACAATTCTTTCAGCTCCAACTATCGTGAAGAAAAAGGTTTCAGTGTCCTTTTTAAAAGCAAGAATCACATTTTTAAACATCATTTTGTCTCCCATGATCCAGTCTCCTTTCTGCCACTAGATGTCCCACAAGTAAGAGGAGAATCCAGATGGGAGCACTGTGAGCTAATTGTAATTTGGATTTATTTTCATTTGAGCTGCTTTGAACTCTTAATGTATTATTCAACTCAGTGAAAGCTTTCTCAAATTTGTAAATACAACAAAAGACTCTTGCTGGAGTGATATACTCATTTAACAGTAATTTTGATGGTATAACATTAGATGCTAATCCCGTATTCAGCTTTAGTTCTCTAAGTTTTAAATATAATGCAATTCTAGCAGAGGAACATTATAGTGAAGATATTACCCCATGGGAACAGTTTTGTTGATATTTATTTCAGCATTAAAATAAACATCAGAGCAAGAACTGTAACGTATCATTGAAAAAACTATATATGAGCGCTAACACACCTTAGGAGAAAATAGTAGAGATAATTTGATGTCCCTTCAGATGCTGGGAACTGAAGGTGGTGGAACATCAGACAGACCACCAGACCATGTGCTGAATGCTGAGCAGACCCCAGGGCCAGGTTGGATGAGGCTCTGAACAACCTGGGAGAGTGGAAGGTGGAAAGGGGATGGAAAGAGATGGGCTTTGAAGTCCCTTCCAACCCAAACCAAGCTGTGACTCTGTGGGGAGGAAATGCTCTGTCCCATCAGCCAGGTAATTAATGACAAGCAATGTAATCAATCCCCAGGGTACCTTAGCAGCAATTACTCTGCAGCTGGACTTTGTGGCCACTGTTCAGCACCCACTGGTCATTTGGCCACTTTTCAGTTTGCCCCATTGGCCACTTCCTTGACTTGCCCTTTATCAGCCCCTACATAAGGATGGTGTGGCAGACAGCATCAAAGGCTTTACTAAAGTTGAGGCAGACATTGGTCCTCCCTTATCCACCACTGAGTAACCGCATCATGGAAAGATGCCAGGTTGCTTAAACACAATTCTGACTCCAGTGAAGGTGTTTTCCTTAGTGGAGTCCTCACTGTGTCCCTATCCATGCATGGATATGCCTGGACATGCATGCCGTGTCCCTAGGCAATGTCCCTATCCATGCAAGAAGCTTCTCACTCCTGCCTGGCTATAACATCGCAGGGGTTTCTGTGTGTTTTCCAGGTGGACACAGGCGAGAAAGGACAGAAAAGACAACTCCAATGACAGCAGAAAACTCAACCCCAGTGAGACTGGAAACCTCTGAAGCCTGACTTTTATAAGGCAACAGGATTTCATCCCACAGCTGGCACAGCCCCGTGTGCAGCAGAGATTTTCTGCTACAAGGGGTGGAACATTTCAGCCCAGTGTGGACATCAAACATTTGACAGCCACATATATAAACCCTATGTTTATTTTGCAGAACAGTTTCCTGATTTCCTTTCACCACTCATGTCTCAGCACACAAAACCCCTAAGTAAACCAAGGAAGAAGATATTTTATTCATGAGTACAAAGCCCAGCTGAGTTCTGAGAAAGCTTACTGTTGCTTTTGAGGTGTCTCCTCTCCAGGCATGGAGCTGTGCAGTGTATCACATGGAAAGTGTCAAAAGTTCCCAGCACAACCAACTTGGCAGAAGATGCACAGGGAATGGCCAGTGTGTGAGAAGAGTTTATGTGATCTATTATCACCTGGAATTTGGTCCCAGCTCTATTTTGTGTATTCTAGCTGTTTAATCCAACTACAAGAAGTGACCCGCTAAGGTTTAGATGAGAAGGAAGCCAAGGAAGTGACTCTGGCCCAGGACTCAGCTGACAGATGCCAAGTTGCGCAGTACAATTCCCTTGGTAAACCTGGATTTATTTCTGCAGCAGTTCTCTTCAGCCATTGCAAATAAACAACTCGACAGCATCTTCAGCTCGAGAGTTTTGCCTTCAAGACTGTCAAAGCACAGCTAAGCTCAGCCCAGCTGAGCTCAGCTTTATTAAATTGGGATGCTGACCTATGTAAGCCACAGAAAATCTGCTGTTGAATTTGTCCTTGCTTTTCCAAGTGATACTGGGAACACTGTTGGAATGCGGAAAGTCAGAAACATGGATTCATTACCTGTGAAACATTCCCCAATCTTCCAAGCAGGGGGAACAGCAAATGTTCCAATAGCATCAGCATGTGGAAAAGCCAGTGAAGATACAGATGGAAGCAGGAGGCTGGCTGAGTGCAGAGCCACAAGAACCAGCACCCAGATGGCACCAGTAGCCCCTAACTGCCCTGAGCAGTCTCTACCTGCAGTCCTGTCCAGAGGTACCCGTCCAGCTCCATGCCTGGCACTCAGTCCTGACCTGAGCTGGAAGGCAGGTGACACCTTAGACCCATCTGCAGCTTTGCTTACAGCCCAAACTCCTGCTGCTCCTCCTGTCTGGGGCAGCTGGACACAAGCCCAACCCTAGGAACAGCCTGTGGATCCCGTTGGATCCCAGAAACCTGGGATTTTTCAGCTTTTTGTGCTTTCTGGCACTGCCCCCCTGGACAACACTGCTTTTGACCTGAGGCCTTGGGGAAAGCTTCCAAATTTGAGTGATGGAGTTAAAGTCACACATGTGTAGCTAAATAGAGGTGTGTGATTTCATATGGTGAGGGGTTTTAAATTTGAAGTTTTTATGATATAGTGATAGGGATGGGACAAGATGGCGATTTTGGGTATTGTTTCCTTTCTGTGTTCTTCTTTCTTCTTCTCCATGGTTCCAGGCAGTAGTTTCTGGTTGGACATTTAGTGCTGCACTGCAGGACACAGGAGTTTAGTTATTGGGCCAAAAGTATAAATAATATAGGTGTTAATTCGCTATTGGACTGTTTAGCTTTAAGAGACCTTGTAGCCAGCTTGGTTCATCTCCATTTTACTCACTTTTAGCTGGTAGCTGGAAGTGCTGCTGAACTCTCTGTACTTTTGATAAGATTTAATAAACAACCAAGCCCAAACTTGAGAAAATTCATCTCCTTCATGTGTTTTTTAATCCTGGCTCTGAGTGAAGACAGAAGAAACTCCAGACAAGCCCCTAATTCAGTGATGTGGTGCAAAACACCGCTCTGCTACAGATCCACATTCCCCCTGTGACCTTGGAAGAGCGTGTGTCAGGGGACAGCCCAGCATCTGGAGCTCCAACACCAGGCTGCAGAATAGCTCCTTGCAAACTAGATTTGTCTGAACTGCACATGGAATTGTTTGTAAGCACTAGATCAGTGCCTTGCAGACGGAAGAAACCCCCTGGTTTAGTAGTAAGGAGACTGAGTATATTTTTCAGTCTCTTGCCTAGATACATGCCACCTCTGCAAACTGGAAGGAGAAGCAGGCAATGAATGTTTTGACAAATGTTCTAAAGGTTTACCAATACAAGCTGAAGGAACACACAAATAGGAAAAAACCCACATACTTTGCATTATTGCTTTCTTATGGATTAGCCCAGAGGCCCACAGATTGCTAACTGAACTTTTTGTAGCAGTGTTACTTAAATTAAGTGCTCTAGTCCCAGTTTTGGTTTACATATATTTAACTCTCCCTTCCCACACAAACTTTGTATTTGAACAAATAACTGAATTCTTCAATGGATTATTCTCCCTTTAAAGACAGCACTGTCGGTGCAGGTCGCTGGTTTGGCAATATTAAAGCTTAAATCCGCTTAAGCCACCAGCCCCCAACCTCATTTTTCCAATTTGGCTGAAGGTGGAGCTGTCTGGGTGCCTAAGCTGACTCGCCTGTGAAAGCAGATGGCATTTTCCTTCCCCAGCTGAGACAAAGGCATTCCCAGAGCAATTCAAACCCTTCCACACTGCCATCCTCTGGCAAAATATGCATACAATATTAATGACAGTTATCTTTGTCCTGTGGCACTTTCAGTCCTAGAAGAAGAGTGGGAATCTTTTCCTAGTTCCTGAAGAATCTTTACTGGAAAAGATCCAGTAAGTCTGATCAAAGTAGAAAGCAGAGGGGTGTTTCCCCCTCCATCCAAGTGCATCCTTCTTGTATTACTTCTGCAAAGATGAGTATACAGTTATACATAAAGGTATCACATTATAACAGGATATCTAAGGACAATGTTATTAGAATGTACGATTTTCAAGCTCAGAAGTAACAGGATGGAGAGAAAGGGAAAAAAAAAAAAGATCAAAGCAGACTTAATACAGAAAGGAGCTTGCTCTTGGAATGTCTGCCCAGAGTCAGATGCTGGATGCTTGATCTGTCTGGGGGCTGTCCAGTACAAGAATGACAAAACTCAGTCAGGATCTGCTGAATTTGCAATTGACTTTGGCACTGGTGTGGGTCCTCAAAGTACCCGGACTCAAACAAGATCCTGGCACTGCTGGCTGAATTTCCCGCCTCTAATCCAGGTTGTCAGCAGGAAAACTACCAGGTGGCAAACAAGGAAAGAAATTCCTCAATCATAGACAACAAGGCAATAGAGTTACGTGTCAATCCAGCTACAGCAAAACATATTGAACTCTTCCAGGGATGGGGCAGTCATGGCTTCTCTGGGCAACCCATGCCAGAGGCCTTCCCAGTCAATAATTTCTTCCTAATATAAATCTAAATCTGATGTCAATATCACTTCAGAACCCTCATGTTGAGAAATCCCACCTTCTGTAATGAAGATGAATTTATTCCAGGGCTTTGTCCAGGCAATTCTCTCTGCTATGGACTCAACCATTAAATGAAAACAGAGCCTACAACAGCAAAGAAAATAAAACTGACCAGTGCCATGACTGTGTGCAGTGAGAACTGTAAAAGTGGCTCCCTTAGTGCCATCTGCCAAATAATCCTTAACAGAAAGCAGCAAGCACTCACTGAGACCCCATCTAGAATTTAAAGCTGCAACACCTGCTGAGCTTTAAGTAACACACAGAAGGTACCAGTCCAGGTGTTACAGAACAACAGTGTGTGAATTGGAGAGGATGTGGTCCAAAAGGCTGCTGCACAGGTCATGCGCAGCTTTCTCCTTAACTCCGGGGTCTGAGTGCCAGAATTCAGGAGGAGAGTGCTGGCACTCCCCTCCTGGTGCCTCCAGGCTGTGAGCCTCAGTCAGCTGCAGGAACAGGCTGACCAAGGGCTACCCAGGAGCCTGGAACAGGCTGAAGCCATGAGATGGATAATTGTCACCACCAGACTCACACTGACAGCAGTGTCACCCACTTCTGTGCAGCCTGGTGTGGGAGGAGCATTTCACCCCCTGAGGGGGAACAGAAGTGTTCACCAGATCTCAGTGCAGACCCTGGTGATTCCCCTGGCTCCCAGCTCACCTATGCATCCACCTGCAAACACAGGTCTGGGGTGCATGCACTGGATAAAGTTTGGGAACCACTCAGGGAAGCACGGACGCCCATACACAGTGTACAGCATCCACTTGCAGATTTAGCTGCATTCAAGAGCTGAGACCTTAATTTGGCACTTCAGACTGCTGCATTTGCTTTCGTAGTTTTCCTATTACTGTTTGAATAGTGTCTGGGCTCCTACATAATTAACAGCAGCATAAAGCCTACGAAGTGCTTCTAATTTGCTAGGCTGCCTTTTCAAGCAAGGGAAAAAAATTTAAGCAGACATTAGCAAGCAAGAGGCAGAACCCCACAGGCACTGCTGGCGGAGGAATCTTGAGTTCCTGCCTTGAGTAAAAATCTGAAATGATGAAACTATCCACCAAAACAATCTAAAAAGTAAAATCCATCAGATACTAGGTGATGCCTTTGCACTGAAAGGGGGAGTCCATCCTCCTGTGGTATGAGACCATGAATGTGGTCCAACCTTCAGTTTTGAGACTGAGATATAGAAATGTGCCATTTCTTCCAAAGTGAGCTACAGACAGATGTCATTTTCTGCTCCACATGGTTCTCCCTACTACTGTCCATTGTCTAATACTGATCCAGGCACTGTAGCAGTTCCTGTTTCCCCAAATTAAAGGAAAAGATCTATCAGATTCAACCTCCCAGCCCTGGGGCAGTTCTCTCCCTCAAGTACTCCATTCAAAATCTCTCATAAGACAATCTCTTCTTACTCTCCTTCCTCCTGAATCTCTTTAATAAGCCATTCCCTTTTATCAGAATCCTTTCCATCTTCGCATTTTTTTTTACCATCTCTTCTCCCTCCCCCACCCCTCCTTTTTTCTTTTTTATAACTGCCAGAAAAAGAAGTTCTCACAGAGTGCAGCTGCATTTAACTAAGGATTTGGAATTCTGCAAGATGCCCTGGGTTGCTGTGGACAGCATACCAACCAAGCCTTAAAAAAAGCTAGAGGAAGAACCACACACAGCCCCTACATCTCCAGTAATTCCCACGTTCCTGTCAATTTAGCTGATGTTTTAATGCTGCAGCGATTTTCCGTGAGCCTTGGAATGGGAAGCAGGCACGGCTGCGAGTTTATCTTTTGCCAAGTGCAAGTTCCCTTCGATATCTAACAAGCCTCTTTTTAACTTCCCTGATAACAAGTACATTGTTTACAGCAAACATTCACACAGAAGAATGTAGCTTGCACCCGAGGTCAGGCTTGGGGAGATGGTTACTAGTGCAGCTGAAGGGATGTGCAGCAGGTAATTCTGCCTCTATTTTTCTCTAGTATTGAAGAAGCAATATGGATGTGTGTAGATTTTCATATGCAAGGTTTCACATGGCTCCCTATGAAAATAAGTTTTATCTGAACATCCCCCCTTCCTCCTATTTTCAATTAGCTCCTAATGCTAAGCACAACATCACAGAACTCCAGAATGGTTTGGGTTGGAAAAGGCCTTAAAGTTCATCTCATTCTACCCCCTGCCATGGGCAGGGACACCTTCCACTATCCCAGGTTGCTCCAAGCCCTGTCCAACCTGGTCTTGGGTATTTCCAGAGATGGGACAGCCACAGCTTCTCTGGGAAACCTGATGTAATCCTCATGCAGCATGGAATATCCCTTTGGTTGGTTTAGGTGAGGTGTCCTGGTTGTGCCCTCTCCCTGCTCCTCACTCAACCCCAGCACAGCTCAGCAACAGCCAAAACACCCCAGTCTTATCAATAGTGCATCAGTCCCAAATCCAAAACAGCATCATACAGGATGCTGTGAATAAAATGGATTCCATCCCATCCATACTAGAACAGTAAGACAGGCATCATTACCTTCCTGTTATATCCTTTAAAGAAACACAGTCTGTTTCCACCATTATGTTTATATTTAATCCCTGAGCGTTCCAAGTGAATATCGGTGCAACAGTCTGAAAAAAATCCCAGTTCAGAATAAATTACAGTAGTTTCACGATTATAAACCGCACCTGAATATAAGCCGCACTTCTGGGTAGCTGGGAAGACCACGGGATTTGTCCATATATAAGCCGCACCCGAATATAAGCCGCGCGGTTTTTTTTTTTGTTTGTTTGTTTGTTTTTTGTTTTTTTTTTAACTCCACACGGCAGAGGGGGCGGGGCACTCCGGCCTGGCCCCACACAGCCCGGCTTCCCAGCGGCACCCCGTTCCTGGCAGTCCCACGCTGCCGCCGGCTGCCGGGGGCACGGGGGCTGCTCCGCACATTTCCAGCCCCCGTTGCCAGCGATCCCACGCTGCCGCCGGCTGCCGGGGGCACGGGGGCCGCTCCGCACATTTCCAGCCCCCGTTCCCGGCGATCCCGCGCCGCCGCCGGCTGCCGGTGGCACAGGGACCGGCCCGCCCACTTGCCACTCTGCTTGGCAGGCTCTCACTTCCAGGTTGGCGTTTCGCTGGGATTTGTCCATAGATAAGCCGCACCTGAATATAAGCCGCACCACTGGGGTAGGATGGATTCTTCAATGAAAAAGGTGTGGCTTATATTCGTGAAACTACTGTATTTTTTTTTAATCCCTAATAATTTTTAGCACTGATTTTTCAAGCTCATTGCAGCTGCAGCAGGAATTCCCCTGCATATCAGTGTTTTTGTGCTGCCCCTTTGGGAATGAGACTGTTCCTAAAGAACTGACACAGCAGCAGAGAACAGCAACAGTCCCTTCCTCACCTGGGAGAGGTCAGTAGCCAGAAAAGAATGAGCATTTAGTGCCCTGGGCAGCCCCACCTGGGACCTCTTCCCACAGACCAGGTTCTCCACTCCAACCAGGCCAGTCCTGGCCTGAGTTAAAGCAAAGAAGTATGCCAGGAATGTCTCCAGCACATCTGCATGAACCTCTTGGACTCACACTGTCTCTTCACCTCAGCCCTCTGGTGTAGTAAGCCAACTAAATCCCTAGAGTGGTACTCCTCCTGGCTGGGATCAGCTGGCAGGCAACCTGGGATTTACCTTAGTGAATTCCCATCCCACTAATGGAGGGGCAGTGCCAGGAATACTCCCAACAGGGTCAGCACCAAGCTTCTCAAAGGTGTCTGGCAACAAAGGAAGGGCTTTCAAGCACTACAGGGAAGCAGAGCCCACTTCAAGGGGACTCCTTCAGCCCCCAATCTAATCATAAGAGCTCTTTAACTACACACCTTTCCTTTCTTCAGCAGCTTGAATACTCCTCTGTGCTACAGACCAAACCTAATCCAAATTAAATTCTGGTGCCAGTGGCCACAAACCTGTCCTCCTTCAAACAGCATCAATTGTCAATGTGCTCACCTCTGCTCCTCAGCAGCTTTGGGTGCATATCCATTTCTGTGTCCCTCTTGGCTTTATCTGAAGCAAGGCCACTGCTCAGCACTGGCTCCTGGGAAGAGGATGAGAAGACAAACAGCGTGTGACAGATATTTCTCAGTCACTTCACACATTGCTGAGATGGTGCTGGGATACTGCAGCAGCAACACAGCCCAGGAATGCATGAAACAAGCAGCTTTGCTGTTCGGCAGAAGGGGATCTCCAGGACTTCAGTGTGTCCCTGCAGCAAAACGTGACAGTACTGGCGGAGCGATGACGGTGACCCCCAAAGTGAGAATGTATCTTCAGCCCCAGAATGTACCTTCATTATCCATCGTGCCTGACACCAAACGTCCAAGCAGGTAATTAGGTCACAATCTTTGACATGACAGGGAGTACAATCCCCCTCCCCTGCCAAGCTTCATCAGCCTAACGCTCCCGAACTCTTAATTACGGTTTCAAAGTGCTGAGGCACAGCTTTAGCTGCTCCCCCCAGGCTGGGAAGTGCTGGCATACCTTTTTTCACCATTAAGTGTCTACATTTGCAAACAAATCCCGGGCAGAGCTGCGGCGCCTGCTGTTTGATGACTTTCACCGGAGCCAGGCAGATGAACCGAAGGGAATTAGCGCCTGGGTTTAACAAAACCCAGCTACAAACCAGCTGACACGGGGCTGTCAGCACTCTCGTCAGGCTTCCGAGGGAGGAAATCAGGTTATTCCTGTGCAATACAGCAATGAACCACGGACTTGAGTGAGGGCTGAAGATAAAAAGAGGATTACAGCTTATGGGAAGCTGGCACCCCAGTGAGGGAGCAGCCTGAGCTTTCCAGCCGTTCTCCATCTCAACAGCACAGCTCAGCACCTCAGAGTTGTTCGATTTGTGTCCATGATCTTGTGCCTGTAGAATTCCAGAATCCCTGGATGGTTTGAGTTGGATGGGACTTTAAAGCTCATCTTGTTCCAAACCCTGCCATGGGCAAGGACAGCTTCTGCTATCCCAGGTTGCTCCAAGCCTCATCCAACCTGGCCTTGGACACTTCCAGGGATCCAGGGGCAGCCACAGTTTCTCTGGGCAACCTGTGCCTGGGCCTGCCCACCCTCTCAAGGAGGAATTTCTTCCAAACATCTGATCTAACCCCGCTCTCTGTCACTTTAAAACTATTGCCCCTTGTGCTGTCATTGTCTGCCCACCTCCTTTGAAAACATTAAAAGTTGAAACCTCTTGTTTACATTCCAAGCTTGCAAAGCAGATGATGCTTTTAAGCCCAGATCTGGTGCCGGTGTGCATCTGTAGAAATGGGAATTTAAAACCTGTACTGTTCTGACATCCATCCAGAGAGCTTCCTCCTCAGAGCAGGACACAGCGCACGGATGTGGCAGCTCAGAAATCCAAGTCCCTCTGGGTGCAACAGGTGTGCTCTTTCATTTTCTGCTGACTTTGTGCTCACTTTCTACTACCTGACAGGTCATTGGCAACCTAGAAGGGTCCATGACTGTCGAGTATTTGTGATCATCAAGCTTCCAACATCACTTACCTCACTAAAGGTGAGAGGCAGAGGATATTCCCAGCCAAAGAGGGTGTCTCAGTCTGGAAAGAGGAGCTGTTACTCTCTCAGGCTGTAACAGAACTCAGGACATTCTGGGCAGTTGTTTGCTCACACACTATCCCATCCATCCCATCCCCATCCCACCCCATCCCATCCCATCCCATCCCATCCCATCCCATCCCATCCCATCCCATCCCATCCCATCCCCAGCCCAAATTCCTTGTCCAGATCAGTCTGTACTTGCTCTTTCCTTGTTTGTTTCACAGTTGCCATTGTTTGTTTTCCTTCTCTTTCCTTCTTGCTGTTTCAGCCAGTCTTTTCAAGGCTTTTGGTAAGTGGTGTCACAGAATCTTTGAATCACTAAGGCTGGAAAAGAGCCCCAAGATTATCAAGTTCATGCCTTGAGGAGCAGCAAGTCACCAGCTATGCCAAGGTGTTTACTGCTTGAACTCAGAAGCATTACCAGAAGCCACTCCACCAAGTTCTTCTCTTGACAAAAATGCCTTCTCCACCAAGATCAGCCTAAGCTTTCTGATCCAGAACATAACACCCACCTGGAAGGAGTTTTACTTTCCAGGTACCAAATCTTGAGTCAGAGCTGTTTAGCCCTGAAGGAGAACCAACCATTTTGTGTCTCCACCTGCCCTGCCTCCAGTGTCCCCTTGTAACAGCAGAGCAGATTCTCCCAGGCAGGCCTCCTTGGCTTCCCTTATCCTCTGCCTTCCTTGGAAATCCAATTGCATTTTTCTTTGCATATCCAGGAACCCCAAATGAAAGCCACAAAAAATCTGTTTGAGCAGCCCTCTGGATTTCTGTCTAATCCTTTGTTTTATTCTCAGCCTTTTGGAGGACATGCCCATAGATGTGCCACCAGATGCACACCATTGGTCAAACAGCTTATCCAGCTGGCTGCAGGGGCTCCCTCCTCAAAGCTCCCCAAGAGCAGAAGGGAAGAGCAAAAACATTTCTAATTCCTTCCACTACAGCACTAACTGCTCTAATGCTAAGCTTTTACACTTAATAAGAGATGGAAATCCTCCTCCAAATGCAGAGCAGGGAGCTCCTCAGCACTTCAGCTGTGAGCTCAAAAAGCAGCTTACCTGGAGGAGCAAGAGGCAGAGCCTGAACTGGAGGCAAAATGTCATTCTGTGATTGTCATAGCCACTAAAAACTAAACCTAATGGAGGATAGCACAGCAGAGCAGTGCCCCAGCTCCTCCAGAGTGCCACTGACATGAGTTACTCCATCAAAAGCAGTTATTTGTGCTTAGGCACACTAGAGTGTCAAAACACACCAGAATTTTGGTAGAGTTACATCCACATGCTCTGGCTGAAGCGAGGAGTTAAACTCCATGTATTTTTCTACAGGACAAGAGACTGTCATTCATTTACAGAAAAGGGATCCAGCTTAAATCCAAGGAACTTCATTAATTGACAGGCTGCAACAGATCCAGCTATTGCCCAGGCAGTGCTAAACAAAGCTTGGGATTCCCCTTTTTTCCCTCTCTTTCTACCTTTCTGTTTTCCCTTAGCCACATATCAAAGTCACACTGAACACTCTCCTCCTTATCTGCAGGCTAAGGGATTGTGTCCAATGTATGCCAGGGATATCTAAGAGCAGGTTAAAAGTCTCTTCTCTCTGGTTTGGGCACAGCACTACTCAGAGCTCATTCTCCCTGCCTTCTTTATTACCCATTAGTGCATGTAAAACAAATGTCCAGTTTGGCTACCATGATTTCTGACAGTTTGGGCCCATAAAAGTCAAAAAAGGATTTATACCTGCCTGGGTGCAGAAGTTAAGTGATACAGTACTGAGCCCTACTGAAAATACATCTGACACAGGGCTTAAAGTATTTTAGTCCTGAACTTCAAATCTGAGCTGTGCCAGTGCTGTCCAAATCCTCCTAAGCCAGTTGGAAGTCAGTCTCTACATTTAGTAATGGGTTGGGAAGGGTTCACAAAATAGTGGCTGCAAGTTCAATGAAACAACACATAAGGACTTAAAGAAAAAAAAAAAAATCACAAAATCAGATCATTACATCCCAACAGGGAGAGCTGATAGACTTCAATACTGTTTGTGCTGTTGAAAAGTGAGAGCCTCATCCTTTTCTGTTGATCTGATGATTCTGATTTAAAATTCACTTAATGAATACAATTAATGAGACTGTTGGGCAGACTGGATGTAGTTTGGTCAATACTTGCAACCTAAATTTAAATAAAGTGCTCACAGCCAATTCTACAAACAGCTTGTTTGAGCCAATTCGAGGTAATGTCTTCAGCACGTTGTCAGCTACAGAAACTTATTTGGCATTTAAACAAAAACCCTAAGAGCTGGCAGTTGGCTGGGGTGCAAGGCAGTGGAGAAGCTTCTCTTGCTGGATTCACCAGCCCATGGCAGTCATGACACACTGGTCACCAGTGGTGTCACCTGCTCAGAGCCAAAGGAACCACACTTGAGAGGTGGGTCTGCTTCAGGAGGCCTCTCCTCAAATCCCTGAGCCAGGACCTGGTCCAGCACTGCAGGCTGGCAGAGCTGGGGGTATTCATCTGCAGAAGGAAAGGCTCTGAGCCTGAGAAGAGCTCAGAGCCATTTCCAGTGGCTAAAGGAGGGCTGGAGAAGGATTGGAGACAAGGCATGGAGGGACAGGACACAGGGAATGGCTTCCCACTGTCAGAGGGCAGGGCTAGATGGGATATTGGGAAGGAATTGTTCCCTGGGAGGGCGGGCAGACTCTGGCACAGGGTGCCCAGAGAAGCTGTGGCTGCCCCCGGATCCCTGGGAATGTCCAAGGCCAGGCTGGACACTGGGGCTTGGAGCAGCCTGAGATAGTGGAAGGTGTCCCTGCCTATGGCAGGGGGTAGGAATGGGATGAGCTTTAAGGTCCTTTCCAGCCCAAACCAGTCTGGGATTCTGTATGCACAGCATGGGCTATCTGATTAAAGTGCAGCTACTTCTGCTGACAAATCCTGTACATCAGCTCATAAATTCTGTCTACTTCTTATTTTTATAAATCTCTTGTCTAGATATATAGCTTAAGGGTAATGCTTTTTGTGGGAAAGATGAGCTCAAAATAAATCCCTTCATTCTCAGTTAAAGAAAAAATATTTCCATAATTCTAATTGAGCTGCATTAACCTCAAATTTTAAACTGCTTCAGATCACTATTCTTCCACAGGCATTTCATTGACACAGTTATCACCGGAGTTCTCCATAGGACCACAGAATGGTTTGGATTGGAAGGGACCTTACAAATCATTTAATCCCAGCCCTGCACAGGAGGCACACCTTCCCCTTTTGTTTTCTGCCAGCCTGGAAAACTCCCTGCTTAGTTAAATTATACTGGTAACGTTTCCCCAAAAGGTTTTAACTAATTATTTTCAAGGGCAAGAGGAAACAAATAACAAAACTACTCTATTTTAATGTCAAATACACACGACTGCTGCTTCAAAACCAACTCACCTCCAGGGAGCAAATCCCTGGGAACGGAGGGAGACCTAGTTTTCAAATTCACTCCATCAGCAGCTTGTGTTCTGAGCTCATAAAACAGAAACAGTTTGGGGGCAAAATAGATACTCAAGCTCTTTTTAAATGTTTCAATGATTTCCAAGTAACACTTGCAGACTCATCACCCGGGTGCCACATGAATTGCAAATGACTGGAGGAAGGTGAGGGGAGAGGAATAGAAATCCTGTTTTGTTTCAAAGGTGTTCAGCCTCAATTCCCATTGAAAGCCTATAAAAATCTTTTGCTTCAGCTGCACGTGACATATTTGGCATATTTTGGTATTTGGGAGCAGAATGGAGGTTTAAATTGGACACCAATATCTGAAAGAACACTGCAGGAACTTTTATGTAGTAAGCAAGTGATCAAGCCATACATTGTAACTGTGGAGCGATGACTGCATCACTCCCATGTGGAAGGCATCCAAGAATGATTTCCCAAGGTCAGAAAGGTGCAATCCTGCAGCTGCATACCATTGCACTGGTAAAAACTACTGCAACATACAATTAAGAGGAGCAGAGGTAAAAAGAAAGCTCTATTTTAACGAGTTTACACCAGTATTTTTTACAAAGCAAGTGGAAGGTTTATTCTAATAACCTGTGTAAGAATTTGGGAGAGCTCAATCCTTGCAGTGGAGGCAGGAGGTGGAATCAAACAGCAGGCTGCAAGGATCAAAATGAGCAGGACTGCAAAGCCAACAGCTGCTTCTTGTTTACTCCTCTCCTCTTTACTTTTCTTCCCAAGGCAGAAGATGGAGCTCCCACTGTAAACAGAGGATGCAGACTGCCAGCGAGGAGCACTGCAGGCTGTTCAAGGACAGCCACCAGGTCCCTGCAATCGCCGCAGCACTCCCAGGCCTCTCTGAAGGCACTGCTTGTCATAGCACAGCACTTACTACAGCAAATATGTTGTGGGAGGGCTGCTGGTGAAATGAAGCCTTCTGTTTCTGGAGAGAACAGACAAACGATTGTTTGGGAAAAGCTGTCTACCCCCCTCTTCCCATCAGTTTCATCCCTGTGTGAAAACTCCCTTTTTCCATCAGCTTGAGCCCACTCCTAAGACTTCTCAGCACTGCAGCTGAGCAGATCATCTCCTGTTAAATAGATGCTGGTTTTTGCCACTCCTACGCAAACTGACATCATCCCAGCACTGAAACCAGGCAGTGGAGAGCCTGTGACCATCCCACCACTGGCAGACCATCCAGTCCACAAAGAGATGAAGAGGGAAGAGATGATCCCTTCCCAGATAGAAGGACATGGAACTACAGGTGCAAAGGGCTCCTGCCTGCTCAAAGTGCTCTTCACGTGAAAAATGCCACTTTAAAGTCAGTTCTGGCAAGGGCTGTAATTAAGTGTTGCCAATACAACCCCAGTGAGTGTAAATAAGCCTTCTTAGCAGCATTTCACACTTCACATGTCTAGCTTAGCAACAGGAGTAGAAGACAAATGAAAAACTGGAGACTATTGGTTTATTCAGGTATTGGGGAAAAAGCTCATGTGTCCTGGTTGTCACTAAGGAAAAACCAGAAAAGCAATAAACCTTTTCCTAGTAGTTTCTGAATGGGAAGTGGGGGCAAAAATTTAGTTCTAGTTTGTTACTGCTCCATTTTTAATTAGCAATAAATTAATCTTCCCCAAGGCAAGTCTGTTTTGCCCATAACTGATTGGCGAAGGATCTCCCTGCCCTTATCTGAACCCACAAGAATTTTTTCATGTTTTCTCCCCTGTTCTGTTGCAGAGGTTCATCCATGCCAAATGAAAAGGAAGCTCTAGCAGATCAGATTTCAGAAATCAGATATTTCGCTCGATGATCACCTTGGAGAAATCTGGCTGATACCTTGGCTTATCAGTGAAGAGGGCACAGCTCCTTACACATCTGTAAGGGATTAACCTGCTCATCCTCAGAGGGCAGCACTTTGCACAAAAGAAGAGTTTGGCTCAATATAAAAAAGCAGCTGCTCCCCCCAGCCTTGAGGGCAGTCCTTGGCTGTTTTGGCAGTTCAGCATCCTATAAGGCTCTGTTCATGTCTCCTGCAAGAGATGCTGGGTTAGCAAACTGCAGGGGCTGTGCTGTGCCAATGACAACAGACCTCCTGTGCGTGTATATGGTGGGGCAGAATCCCGCAGATCAGGAAACACACAAGCCTTGAGGAAAAAAAAATATATAAAAAGGATAAAACTACTTAAGCACTGCTGCCATTTCCAGCAACAAAAAGTTCAAGGTGGAGGGGAAGATGCAAAACAATGAGTAACCAAGCCTGACAAGGGTAAGGGGCAGGAAACTAGTGACCCTGGTTATCATCCACCCTGCTCCAAACACAGCTCTGTGCAGACACCAGCACACTGAACATGGACTTGCATGGCATTATCTGCCTGGCGCCTGAGCTGGGACTAAAAAACGTATCAAGCCTGCTCTTGCATGTTTGCAGCAAACCCAGCCTCAGCAAAGCCACTGTGAGGCGTGTCGGAGCAATTCCGTGTGCTGGTGATGAGCTCTTTGTCCTCTTCACAGCCAGTTTCACCCTTTGTGCAGAGCACTGAGCCAAAGCCCACAGACAAATTTAATTCAGGATAAAAATGCGTTTGCCAGCACGGTTTAGTCACACTTCATTGCCTCATGCTTGGTTCCATTGCAAACAGGCAGATGCAGTTCTGTCCAGTCACTTTGGTTTTGCTAAATTTGGGAATGTAACACAAGAGTAGCATTTGTGCATTAGCACAAAACTGAAGATTTATTTTTCCTGATACAACTTTCATTTGTACAGTATGTGCCACGGAAATCCAGGATGAAAATGTTAATTCCAGGAATTACAGCGTGCTCTGAAAGCCTTTCCCAGGACACTTAAATCACCCATCATGAGGCACTCTCTGTACAATGCCTTGCCAAGTGGGTGCTTCTCCAGTTTATTTCACTAGCCAAGGGTCTCTGGGACTGATTTCCTCTGCTATCACCAGGGCAGCAAAGGTTTCACTGCTGCTTCAGGGACCAGCACTTAAACATAGCCCACGGTTTTTGTTGTCCCTTCAACACAGCCCAAAACTTCTGAGATCACCTTGAAAAGAAATGCAAATCCTGTGATAAACCAGAAGTTCTGTCACACAGCACATTGCAGCAGGGGACTCACATAGTAAGTTATGAAGAAACATCCTGGAGCAAAAGAAAACCACCATAAGCATATTTAAATTGTGATTGAAGGTTAGTGATACACAAATTACTGTGCTCCCAAATTTCCACCTCCAAGCCATTGGAAGCTACAGTGCTCAGCGCACTCAGCCATCAATACCTTCACCACATCAGCTCTGTGCTCAGGTTTCCAGTGCTACAACCCCCCTCCTGGAGGTTTTTTGGAGTGAGGGATTCAAAACCTTTTCTGTTACCTCTTTGGACTCATGATCTGTTTATGAAAGTAGTTAATACAAAGGTAGCATAATAGAATCATGGGATAGCTTGGGTTGAAAAGGACCTTAAAGCTCATCCCATTCCACCCCCTGCCATGGCAAGGACACCTTCCACTGTCCCAGGTTGCTCCAAGCCCTGTCCAGCCTGGCCTTGGACACTACCAGGGATCCAGGGGCAGCCACAGCTTCTCTGGGCACCCTGTGCCAGAGCCTGCCCAACCTCACAGGGAACAATTCCTTCCCAATATCACATCTAAATCGACTCTTTCAGCTCAAAGCCATTCCCCCTTGTCCTATCATGATGCCAAATTTATTTCTGCAGTAGCAAATTTTGCAAGCATGATGAGGATCATTAAAGACCTCACCACAAGCAAGCAGTGTAATTCCCATAGTATTGACTGGATGATGAAGTAGCATTATTACAGGAGACCTTAAACACTGGGAAATTAAAACACTGCATGGCTGTGAGAGACTCCTGTCATTAAAGGGCTGTGTGGAGAACATCTATAACACTTTAAAAATATGCTTACATGCCATAAATCACTTCCCCACAATAATACATGTACATTATATTCATAACAGCATAATTACATGACAATTACCATACAGCAGTAATTAAAGGGAAACCCTGTGTGCCATCCAAGGCAGCTTCTTTGAAATAGACTAAATATACAAGGAAAATATAATTAAGCAACAGAAGGTGAGCTGTTACCTGATGATAATTACATTACTGGCTGTATTTTCAATTAAGTCACTTCTAAAACATCAGACTTGTTCAGGGGTTTGATGTCCATAGGAATCCTGCTGCACAGAAGCCCAGGTGGTCATGGACTTACCTACCAATCTCATTTGTTAAAAGCTTTAATGGCAAGTAGGTTTTGCCCCTTGGCAGACTTTTGGGCAGCTGCCTAATTTCTATAATGGCCTAACACGGACTTCAGCCAAAAGCAGGAGCCATTCTGTGCTACTGAAGAAAATATTCAGCTGGGGAGAGATGAAAAATAAATGCAGCTTTTTTAGCTGAAGCAAGACCTTACAGAGGTGAGAAGTAGCTTCATTTCTATGCATTTGGGTAAAGCTCTGCCAAATAAAAGGCCTTGAGGAATAAGCCAGGTGAGAGGGGAAAGCGTAGGAAAGAATGTACAGTGCCCACAGTGGGGTTTACACACAGCTCATGCTGCCAGGATCAGCCCAGGAAGCACAGCTGAGCTCTCCCACACTGGCATCAGAGGCACTGAAGAATTTAAGGACTCCATTTGGAACAACTCATTTAAATGCCTCAGACTCCAAGCAGCAGCCTAGAGGTGGGGGAATGCAATAATGAGCCCAAGTGGTCAGGTCACTTCCATTACAGAAGCATTTTAACCTCTTTGGAGAAACTGCAGCAACTGGTGAACTTCAAAGCTGAGCCTACAGACATATACTCCATGGCTAGAGAGGGCTGGCTGCTATTTTTGTATGTGCTTTCCTGGGAAAACCCATCATTTCACAAACAAGTTCAGCTACAGAAGTCATTGTATATTCATTCCCTGCTTCCTCAAAGGATACAACTTCCAGGATCCTCCCCAAGAGCAGCTCCAGCAAAGCACAGATGGATGACTGTGGATTTACCCTTCCCCTGGTTGTCTGAGGCAGTGAGTTATTAAACACTAGTTGTTCTCATCATTACCATAATCTAATAGGTCACAGATGGCACAAAACATTATGGCATCCCGAATTTTGTGCCCATTCATGCTGTTGTTTGTTCAAAAAAAATTAATCTCAAAGGCTGCCAGCCCCTATCTTGCTCAGAATCACCTTTTTACCTTCTTACCATCTGCTCTGAGACCTTGAGGACAACTCAGTGCGAGTCCAGTTTGAGCTGCAACTCACTGAGTTGCATCAAATTTGAAATCATCCAGCACAAAATGTACTTCATTGCAACTGATCCCTCCAGGAGAGGCAGCACTTTCCTTCCAAGTCCAGCATTACTAGGAGCACTGCAAAGAAAAAAATATTTGAGAGGTGTGTACCTGCAGCCTGAGTCCACCTACAATGGCTCCAACTATCAAAACCCTTCTTTAAAATCAGCCAAGCCTGATAATGGAAAACATCCAGATCCAGGCTCACCTGGTCCACTGTCTCCTGAAACCTCATCAGATCAGACAGGTAGCTGAATTATTCCCTATTTCTCATCTGGTACCTCTTTGCTAGCATGGATACTCTGTCTTTAAAAAAATCCACCACATTTATTTTGGGCCTATTTTGGACCCTAATTTGGGCCTTTGCAAATTGAAAAGTCACTTCAAATTCTCCTCTGGCCTCCAATATTTTTTTCTATACCAGTTTGGCCAAAAGGAGACATTTTTTGCAGGCTAAATAAACAGAAAAGGGATGAAAAGAAGAGGGCACAGTCCAGATTTCAGCACTGAACATGCCTTACATGGCCTTTTCTGTACAAAAAGCCCAGATAAACCCCAAAATCTGATTATGTAGATTTTATTCTCTCACATCACACTTTGATACTCTCATGCATTACGAGGCTTCTAACATGCCTTTCAGAGAGAAGGCATGAGACCCTCAACAGAGAGCTAGGAAGGAGAGGAAAAAAGTGGATTTATCCCATCATTCAGCAAGCCACCACAGCCCCAGTAGGAAGGTGGGGTGCCTGGCATTCTGCCACCAGAGAAAGCCCAAGAAAAGCTGTTCTCTTTTAAGCCAGCCATATGGAAATAAAGCCCTGCGCTGCAGCATGGTGAAAGCTGCTCTTACAGCAGCATTGCTCTACTCATAGAGTAGATCTGCTACACACAGGCAAGGAGAGTGTGGGGTGTGTGGGCTCATTGAGCCTGCAGAGAAATCAGGATAAACAGCAAATCCCTCTGAAAACAGAGCTGGTGATCCAAAAGGGGAAAATGTAAACCTGCAGATAGACTGTGCAACAGCATCAGCTTGTTTGGAGCATGCAGAGCTCACCAGGATGAGTGGCAGGGACACACCTGAAGGATGGGAGCTGGACAAGCTCCAGAACTGGGCCCATGGGAATCTCATGAGATTTAACAAAACCAAGTGCTGGTGCTGCACTTGGGTCCAGGCAAGCCTCAGAATTAATCCAGGCTGGGATGGAGCAGCCCTGGGAGAAGGACTTGGGGGTGCTGTGGGCTAGAGCTAGACCTGCCGTGTTGGATCCCAGAAACCTGGGAGTTTTCAGCTTTCTGTGCTTTCTGGCACTGCCCCCCTGGACAACACTGCTTTTGACCTGAGGCCTTGGAGAAAGCTTCCAAATTTGAGTGGTGGGGTTAAAGTCACAGGTGTGTTGTTAAATAGAAGTGTGTGATTTCACATGGTGAGGGGTTTTAAATTTGAGGTTTTTATGATACAGTGATAGGTATGGGACAAGATGGAGGATTTTGGGTGTTCTTCCTTCTTCTCCATGGTTCCAGGCAGTAGTTTCTGTTTGGACAGTCAGTGCTGCACTGAGGGTCACAGGAGTTTAGTTATTGGGTCAAAAGTATAAATAATATAGGTGTTAATTCTCTATTGGACTGTTTAGCTTTAAGAGACCTTGTAGCTAGTTGGGTTCATCTCCATTTTACTCACTTTTAGCTGGTAGCTGGAAGTGTTGCTGAATTCTCTGTACTTTTGATAAGATTTAATAAACAACCAAGCCTGAACTTGAGAAAATGCATCTCCTTCATGTTTTTCAATCCTGGCTCTGAGTGAAGACAGAAGAACTCTTCAGACAAGCCACTAATTAAGTGGTGCAAAACACCACCTTTACACTTCCCCAGCCCTGAATCCCCAGGCCCTGGGCTGAGCCCCCAGAGTGAGCAGCAAGGGAGGAGGGAATTCTGCCCCTGTGCCCAGGTGAGACACCACCTGCAGAGCTGCCCCAGCTCTGCGGCCAACAGCAGAAGATGTGAAATTGCTGGAGTGAGTCCAGAGGAGGCCATGGAGATGATGAGAGGTCTGGAGCACCTCTGCTATGGGGAAGAGCTGGGAGAATTGGAAAAGAAAAGGCTTTGGGTAACCTAATTGCAGCCTTCCAGTACCCAAAGGGAGCCTACAAGAAAGATTAGCATTTTAGCAGTACCTGGCTGGCAGAATTGAGTTCAGAGTCCCTTTAAACTCTGAAAATCTTTGGAAGAAACTTTTGTGTCTTTTCTAGTGAGTCACTGCTGTGTTACCATTGCCAAAGGAAAGAAGGGGCAAGCAAAGCACTGCTGTTACCCAGGAGTACCTAAAGAGCTGTGGGTTTGGTAACTAAGGGAAGATACAGCTGCACTGGAGGGGCTGCATTACAGCACAGCAAAAAAACCAGCCCTGTCCCAGTGGCCACCCTGTTTGCACAACCACCCAACCCCAACTCTATTGCCAGCCTCGTAAATCTCAGATAAAAGAGATGCCTCTGTGGTGAGATGCTGGCTGAGGCACAGGGCCCCACACTGAGGGTCTACTTCAGGCACAGTGGAAAAGCTGAGCCAGCTACTTCTGTGCTCCACCTTCTTCTGGTTCAAAGGGAACAAGAAATACTCCCTCACTGAAAGGTGAGAGCCATTAGCAACTGCAGGGACTAAGTGCACACATAGTGGTCTGACAAAATGGGACTGCACAGTAGGTATTGCACTATCCCAAAACAAAGTTTTACCCCAATTTTGTTTCCTTTTGTACATACTTTCAACTCCCTCCAAGCCTTCAAAGTTGCAGTCAAGTGATTTTTAGCAGATCAGAGTGATCCTAAGCCTGATACTTTTACTCGGTGCGTTTTAAAACTGATTTATTTACCAAAAGCTGCCTAAAATATGTGGAGTTCAACTTGAATGTGTTAGACTTGGCTAAAAGCCACTCTACTCCCTATTGAAGACAGTAGTTCTATAGAAAGTAAATACCATCCTATTGTCACCAGGTTTCTGATAATCTCTTGGGGAAAAAAGAAAGTAAATTTTTTTTAAAAAATTGTATTTGACAGTCACTTTCATACCATGAAATACAGTAACACTTGACCTGCACTAAGGATTAAAACAAGTATTGCCAGGGACAGCTTAGAGCACAGTTACACAACCAAAATAAGAATACAATGAAATAAGACTATCATGCCTACATGATTCTCACAACCCTGTTCAGTATTCTTTGCTTCCTCCATTACACCAAAGACATTTCCAGTGTCCTTCAGCTATCACAGCCCCTTGTTTATTAAAGGCTCGTATTTGAAGCAGAATTTGGCACTGATTCCACTCGTTTCCTCCTTGTACCCCTTACCTTTTCCCTTTGATTGTTACTCCAGAAGGAAGTGTAATCCCTGCCTTTTCAGTGAGTGTGTTCACTCTTTAAACTCCTTGGTCCTCCCCTCTATTCAGCCCTTGCTCCGCGGAGCTCACCCGCACAGAGACGGAGCCATCAGTGCCTTTGCTGCTGCTTTCTCATCTTCCCACGCTGCGGGCTGCTATTGCATTTCCCCGGCTGACTCCACCTCTCCTCTTCCCACTCTCTTTCCTCTTTAGATTCACTTCAAGGCCAACTTCCCTTCCTTGCTGCTGGGCTCACACAGCTGGGAGTGTAGTAAAGCAGGGGGAGGGGAGCGGAGCAGGGAGCTTTTATTCAGCGACGCTTCCTTAACCAAGCAGCTGCTTTGAAGCCCCAAGGTCCAATTTCAGCTGCTGAAGTTGCCAGTAATAAAAAACAGCTAAATATAACACTGCTTTCAAAAGGCAGGTTTGAGATGGGGGACTCCACTGTTAAAGCTCTCCAGCTGAAACATGATCAGAATCTGTGAATACACAACTTAGATGTAATAGCCAGTAAACACTTACTGGAATGAATATTTGGAATCACAGAATGGGTTGGACTGGAATGAACCTTAGAGCAGGGACACCTTCCACTGTCCCAGGTTGCTCTAGTCCCTGCTCTAAGTCAAACCTGGAAAACTTCCAGGGATCCAGGGGCAGCCACAGCTTCTCTGGGCAACCTGTGCCAGGGCCTTCCCCATCCTCACAGGGAAGAATTCTGTTGCTTCTATGATAGCAGATAAATAGAAATTAAGGCATTGAGGAAGGCGTATGTACATCAATGCTGCAGAGAACTCAGCTTAAACTGATGGCAAAGGAAGCAGGAACCAAGAGCCTTGACAAACAAAGCTGCCATTCTCTGCATAAAAATTGAAATGCTCAATTGATCTTGGTAGTCTGGATGTGTAACACCTACCCAGAGCAAAGCCTGAAAGGTTCTGGTAAGAAAGTTGTTAAGGGATAGGATGCGTGGCACAGAAAATCACACCAGTGGTACAGTCCCTGCAATGACCAGACTCTGATCTGCAAAGCAAGTTTGCCTTTAAGATATCTTAGAAACCTACAAAATCACACCTCCAGGTCACTAGAGCCAAAATAACCCACGGAGAAAAAAAACTCAAACAGGAACAACAAGTCTAAAAATAGCAATATTTGAGTTTACACTTTTGGACTATCGTATTTTCCAGCCATTCATTTAGCCAGAACAAATTCTCACCCTCTCCAGGGTGAATTTGTAATTCCTTGTGGCCATTTACTCCTGTAGCACTCCTCTTTCCCTGCGGCCCTTTCCCCAGTTATTTCCTCAGAAAACAAATACATTTTGCCTCCCTACAGCCCATCACTGCAATGCACACCACTCACAAAATCCATATTCATTAGTTTCCATCTTCTCCCTCTCTTTCCCTGTACTTTTCTGATACAAGAAGTCTGTGCTTGAAAATACTCTAAAAACCATATCCCAGCTGCATTGGAAATATTTTTTACACAATTGAGTTTGCGGTTGGGCTTTTTTGTTTTTATTCTTCATGATTACCATGGCTGTAAATGAAAGGCACAATTTCATTCCTTTTCTGAAGGGACTGAAAGATGGGGAGGGAGGTGATCCTGCCTCTCTACCCAATACTAGGGAAGCTACAGCTGGAGGAGAATAGGTAAATGTCGGTTCCCTCTGTATAAAATATGGGTTTACAGGAGAAAATCCAGTAAAGGACTAAAGGAGGATGGAGGGACTGGAGCATCTTTCATGTGAAGACAGTTTGAGAGAGCAGGGACTGCTCAGCCAGGAGATGAGGCTCACGGATCATGTCAATGTGCACAAGCACCTGTTGGGAGGGAATGAGGCACAAACACACACATGAAATTCCATCTGAGCACAAGAGAACCCTTTTTGACCATGAGAGTCAGAGAGGCAGTGGAATCTCCAGCTGTAGGGACATTCAAATCCCAAATGTACAGTCCTGGACAGGCTGCTCCCAGTGACCCCACGGCAGCAGCAGGTTTGGGTTGGGTGATCCCTTCCGCCTAAACAACATGAGTTCAAAGTAAGGCTATCTGAGAGATGAGATAAAACCCATACAGTGACACTGCCCCACCAGTTACATCCATGGCTCAAAGGCAGGACCAAGGCTAGAATCAGGTTCATGCAGGAAACAGTCCTGCAGCCTCCTTTGTTCCCTGACCAGGGAACAGCTGGCAAGCCTCACCCAAGCCCTTTCTGGGATTTATGGAAATGCCAATAACATGGAGTTTATCTTCTCTTCACTGGAGGGGAATGTTGATTATCTGCAGCTTTTGATGTGCATTTCTCAGAGCTCAATACCCCAAAGAAATGGATAAGTCAGCTTGCCTTGAGCAGCCTCTGGATCAGCTTTGGACACATGTGTGCATGTGGGCAACAGAGAGGATGTCACACTCTGGGTCAATTCATAAAAAATGTGATTAAATGTCCAGAAAAGATGCTGGCCATTTACACACCCTTATTTGAAGAGTGAAGATTTTATGCACTTGTAGGACAAATCCTTTTTCACCCCTATTTGTTTCTAAAAGCTGACCATGGCTGGCTCAGCCCTCCAGCTAAGCAATAATGAATCTATGCCAGATGCCACAGCAAGTAAGCCCAGCACCTGACTTAACTGCAGCTTCCTTAATGCAGAGGATCTGATACTTCCAGTTGGTCTAGTTGTATTCCATAAGCCTTATCTTAGATGTCCTGAGTGGCAACTTTGACCACAGCTGCATTCTCACACAACTCACTGCACACCTTGAGTCCCTGAGCTTCTTTTTTAAGGCTGAGCAGAGATAGCACAAAAAATATCCACTTTTACACAGAGCTGAAATTAAGACCTTTGTATGCAGTCACAAAATGCAGTCAACTGACTCACAGTCAAAAAAACCAAATTGGTTTTAAATCACACTTTAAACCCACTTTTCCCCTAGGAAAGGTTTAAGAACAGAAATTGGACTAATAATACCTCAGAAAACCTCAAGGTAAACAAAAGCTTAATTGTGAGGAACAGAACAAAAGTGGGGTTTGCTGCTGCCAGATGCCTCCTTTCCTTGTGTGTGACTCAGCCAAAGGCCCCGACAACACTAAACTGCCAACAAAGACAACTCCTCTTCACAACTCTTACATAAACACCAAAAATCCAAATTACTAATTCCACCCAGAAGATAATACTGAGGTTTACAAAGCACTGGAACAGGCTGCCCAGGACAGGGACAGAGCCACCCTCCCTCAAGTGCTCAAAAACCATGTGGATGTGGCACTGGAGGACATGGTTTAGTGATGAACATGGTGCTGGGTTGATGGCCGGACTTGATCTGAAAGCTATTTTCCAGCCTTCAGAATTCTGTGGTTCTGTGGCCATCAGGTGGAGCAGGGGAACCTGCTTCTCATCTCATCACAAACTTCAATTCACCTGTCAAGGGCCCACAAGCACAGACATCTTTGGGCTCAAAACCCTTGAAGATGTGATGGTACAAAAACACATCCCTTTCCAGGTAGAGGATGATGCTTTTGGAGCACCCCCAGCCAGAGGTTTGGCTTTATATAAAGCTTCTGCAGAAAACCCTGGCAAGAGGGAAAGTAAGGGGAATTATATTACAGCAAATCATAGAATACCAGACTGAGCTGGGCTGAAAAGGACCTTACAGCTCATGTCATTCCACCCCTGCCATGGGCAGGGATACCTTCCACTGTTTGCTCCAAGCCCTGTCCAATCTTGAACAATCAAAGGGATGGAGAGTCCCCAGCCTCTCTGAGCAACAGCACAATGGGTTAAGTGTCAAGGGAATGCCCCAACAAGGATGTATTATCCAGCAAGGACCAAGTTAAACCTCAAGTCACAGACAAATACTTTTGAGCTCCAACAGTCCCCTTAGGGACAGGACAATGTCACATTGCTGGGGAAGGCTGGAAGGACCCCCTTTCCTCACACTGAGAGCAGCAGCCACTCTTAAAGCCTCGATATGTTGCCGAGTCTAGAAATAGGAGAGTCAGCCTGTCTTCTACTCTGCCCATTTCTGTGCAGAGCTTGAAAGATTTATTCTGTGCAATAATGAGCACAACCACAGCCCTTACTTCTTTCTTGGCAGCTTTATTAAAACATTGCATTGCTTGATTAGGTTAAACCACTTCATGTCAAGATTTACACCAACCCTAAAATAAGTAATTTTGCTATGTATGGCTTTTTCTTTACCAAGCTTGGGGAAAACATTCCCTAACCTCTAAACAAATCTGCAGTTAAGAGCTGAGTGCTCACAGACTCTGAAAAACAGAAGTTCGGCATCCCCAAGAAATGGCTCTATCTAGAGGTCTGGAAAAGTCATGTCATGACAGATTTATTTCTGAAAAGATTATTTGACAAATGCTGACAGCTTCTCAAATTGGCTGTCCAACTGAGCCCTGCTCTCTGCTTGCTCTGCCCACCTCCACTACAGGCAACAGTAAGAGCAGGACAATACCACAGCCCCACTCCACATTCTTGCCTCAAAGGTGTCCATTCTTAGCCACAGAAATCCAAACCCAGCCAAGTTTTTAGCCTCAGCATGATCATGGAATTCTTGGCTAGACAAACTTAAGCCTAGTTCCTGAGGCAAGTGCTGATGGGACATTCCAGGTGCCCAAAAGTCAAGCATTGCCAGCTGGCACTCAGCTCTTCTTTGCATCAAAGGGACCAGCAAAGTGAAACACTGATAGCCAAGGCAAAGACAACTTGTTATTGGAACTTGCTGGATTACTGCACTGCCAGTCCCCTGAGTTCCCATGTGATTATTTTACAAGCTAAAACACCCAGGCAGCAATAATTCTCCAAAAACAAACAGAAAGGCCTAGACTCAGCAGGAGGAAATGACTTGTTTTCTTAGGCAGTTTTTAAAGGTACAGTCCACCTCTTGCAGAGATCTTTTCTCCACCCCCTCATTGTGCACAACTCCCTGGGTTCAGAAGCTCAAGCTGTACTTATGGATGTCTCTGCTCAAGATGTTTCAGGATACTTTACACTTGCAAGGCTTTGCTCCTGCCACCAACATGAAAACAAAGCTTTTAAGTTACAGTTGAAAGACACACCTGAAGTTTTACTGAACAAAGAAGCCTCCAATAAGGAAAGGAATAACCACAAATATTAGTTAGTTATTAACTTATTCTGAAAACAAAGGAACCTTGTTTGTGTGTGGAGTATCCTCCAGAGCAAGAAACATAATGAGATCATATTGGTCCCATTCCCACTGCAGAATTCATACAAATGAGGCAGAAACACCTCTCACCATCATTTCTAAATTGGAAAGCAATGGATAATTATTTAACTTACTTTCAGAAACACCATGTGCACCACAGCACCTATATCCAACTCTTTCCCTCAGTGCACTGATTAAATAGCTGAGAGTTGTTTGCATCAGGTGTTTTATCATTTCAGCAATGCCAAACTCACAGCACACAGAGAGGTGGAACAGCTGGAAGATCACAGCAGAAGGAAATCACAGCTCCTGGTGGCCAATTTCCCCAGGTTTCGGCGCTGCAGGAGGTGCAGTGCCTCTCCCAGGATTGCATTACTGAGGAAACCAGGCAAAAACAAACCACAGACTTCAATAAAACAGCCTAAACCCCTCCAAGGCATTTTGTAATCTTACAGCACTCAGGCTTAGAGCAGGATGTGTACCTGCCTTCCTGTCTACAGATTTAAGGCAGAAGCAGAAACATTAAAGCATCTTCTGGTAAGGCCAGTGGCTCATAAGAAAACCCTGCAGCACAGAGAACCACAGGAAGCCTAACATGTAGCTCCAGCAGCATCCTAGGACAGCAGGCACACAAAACCCAGGCTGAGAATCTTGTGTAGCACAGGAGGCAAGTCAAGACTTTGAGAAACCAGATCTAGATTTGAGGACTTGCAGCTTCCCCTCTTCTTTTCTTATCCCTACCCAAATTACAGCCCCCACACTGCATTTCAGCCTCATTTATAGCCTTGTGAGGAACAAGACACAGCTGCCTTCACCCAAACAGCTGCACCTGAAGGATCTCTCCAGAAGCACAAAGAGCCGTCACCTTCACCATAGCTCCAGCAGGGATGTGCCAAGAGATAAGGGGAGGTTGATAAACAGTGCACCCACCACAACCATGGCAAGGGGACCTCAGGCCTTGCCCACTTTTGGGTGGGTTATTTTGTTTGAGCCTCTGTTCCACACCTGTAGAACAGCCTGACAGCAGTCTAGGCCCTGAGGAAATGGCTGGAGCCATGGCTGTGTCAGTGTAGGTCAGGTCAGATATCAGGGAAGGGTTCTTCCCCCAGAGGGTGTTGGGCACTGCCCAGGCTCCCCAGGGAATGGGCACAGCCTCGAGGCTGCCAGAGCTCCAGGACTGTTTGGACAGCATTGCCAGGGATGCACAGGGTGGGAGTGTTTGGGTGTCTGTGCAAGGCTAGGGGTCAAGGCTCCATGATCCTTGTGGGTCCCTTCCAGTTCAGGATATTCTGTGATTCCATGATTTGTTGATTTTTTAGCTTTGTGAGCACAAAACTGATCAGTGCTCAGCACCCAAATTCCATCCTATAAATAGAGAATTCTGCCTTTTAGACCTTCTCTGCTCTTGACAACAACCTCCCATTCTAAGTTTTTGATGACTTAGATTCCAAGAAGAGCTCATGAAGAGCTATCCTTGGAATTACACTAAGCTATGGATATTAACTTTTATATATTAGATTCCCAGTGAGCAGCCCTACTGCAAGTTTCTTTTTATAGCTGTTCAAATTAAACATGTATGACCTGTCACCCCATAGTGAGTCTGAGTGCTATCTCTTTGCTGAGAAAGACAATGGAAGACAACAACATTCTCTCTTCCACCACCAAATAATTTTTAATCACCTTAGCCACAGAACCCCTATTGGTAATCTATCCTCTGGGCCCTCCTCATTCTTAAAGCAGAGGCTGACAGAAAATTCAATTAACGTGTCCCCTAAGTATAACACATTCAATCACACTAAGTGAGGAAAAGCATGCTCAGATGGAAAAGAAACTCCAGATCCAAATTTCCAGGGGAAAGTCTGTGTCCCAGTGGGCAGAATACCATTAGTCTCATCAAGTCAGGAAGGGCTTTGGGTTTCTAGCTTGGCAACAAAAAGCTTTGCTGCTGCTGAATTTTTACCCTTTTAGGATGATCTACTATCTTAATCCAAGGAAGCCCAAAGGAATTCTTGGGTCAAACCTTCAGAAGATCAGTGTTGGGTCTGTTGCACTGATTTCAGTTTTCCCATCTGTTGAAGAATATGTACAGTAATTTCATGATTATAAGCCGCACTTGATTATAAG